>JAOUQX010000020.1:1766286-1776705 GCA_028566295.1 Liobagrus marginatus | reverse complement strand
TACATACATACACACACACACACACACACATACACATACATATATATATATACACACACACACAAAAAATATGGAACGAAGGATTCTAAAGCACCACAAATTTGACCTGTTATTGCCATCACGAAAGTAGCCGCAAGACTTAAATTTGCTAGTTTAAGACGCGACTGACCATCTGTAAAGACCGTTCACCCTCTTCCCTCGCATTAGGATTTACGAGCTCTCTGATAATACCCGTGCTGTATAGGACAGTACATCTGGAATATCGGAACGCATTGCATCCAGCAAAAAAAATGGTGTCCTTCCCCACTTTCCAATCCAACTTTGTGATAGTCATCGGTCATTATTTAGGCTTTATGATTTTCTATATGATGTGCACGAACGTGGCTCACGGCACATAAGCTGCCGTGGCAAATGCTTTGATCTGCTGGAGAATCACGTTAACAGGCGTTATTTCTAATGGTGTAATAATCAGTATCCTGTAGTGGACAGTCTTTTTCTTTTGGTACCTGAAGAAAAGGTTAGGCACGGACAAAAACCGGCGGTGATTTCAGATGCCCAACACTAAGCTCATCTATAAATAATAACTCCTGCTTTCTTACTCTACTGTGCCTCGAGACCTCAAACCATATTTGATCAAACATTTTCCACATGGCCTGATAGGCTCATTAGCCTTAGAAATGGTTCTTCAGCTTGTTCCTCTGGGAATAACCTTAAGTTTCTATTCAAAGGTTGGATTTTGTAACCTAAAAAAAGTCAATTACAACCAATCACAACTTATTAAAATAAAATTTGTTAATCAGATAACTAATACAACAGGATTCTGATGTCTGAGGATTCACTGCATAACAATTTGATTGGACGTTGCAACCAATTGTTTACGGTACATAACGAGTAACCTGAGCTGCTGGTTTAATTCCATTTTGTGCTAGACATTCGAGGGCACGCTGTAAATAAATAAATTAATTAATTAATTAATAAAATCTCGAGCCAAAATAGAATTCTTAAATACATCATCCTCAGGCTATATAATCTCTTTACGGGTTAAACCATTTAATAAGATCTCAGAAAGAGTGACCTCAATATAGAGCTTATTTGATATTTTCATAAGTAACTAGAAATCGGCTTCGAGACTTAATATAGATAAGATATTAAGCAAGATAATGTAACATGGCTATTAATAGATAGTTAGTTTAGAAATTACAGCTTAGCCCTACACCTGCATATCCACAGATTCATTTTGCAAACCCAAAATAATAACTCTGTCCAGAATCAAGCCACTTTGAAGACAAAAGCAAGTTCGATCCGAGCATTTAAATGTTTGCTTATACACACACTCAAAACTAAATATTCTGTCTGGAAATAAACCATGAGCTCACCCGTGGCAGCGGTGTTCAGGTGAGTTCACTGTGCGTCACGCTTCACAATGTCCTCTCCTGTCACAAGGGCTCCATTAATCTCACCCGAGACACTCAGCGTTTTCAGACCTCAGCTCAGTCCATACCTGCTGTGATGCCCAAAGCAAAGTGCTGTAAAAACCTCCCCCTGGGTCTACTCTCCAAAGTCTGCAGATATGCGCACTTAGCCATGAGCCTATATTTTGCTTAGGAAGTGCGTCGTAAATTATAGGAGCTCCTAGCCGACAGGGAGAACATGGACAGAGAGGGTTCTGTGTCTGGTCTTCATGATGCACACAATAGACAAGCAAATGGAATGCAAGACAGTCTGTTCGGGGGAGAGAAATAAAGAAAAAAAAAAATTCAAGTTACTCACTACTGAATGGGCTAACTTGTTGGGCAGTGGATATTCCCATCTGGTATAATTAATGATCCTATTGTTGAAATTTTTTTTTTTACAAATTTAAAGAAAGACACCACAGGTAATACACAATTTTGCCACATCAACACTTTTTTCGTAGAAAGTTGGATAAACCGTAGTAATATTGTCAACACTTGGCAGCCAAATTTGATTTGATTTTGTCAAATTTGACATTCCCTGAAAGTGTGAGGCTTAAGCTCTGCCCACTTGGCACAATCATTCTGTATAGTTATAAGGAATAACAAGACTGCCTCATGATAATAGGTAAATAATCTAGCAGGCTGACCGAGTTGATTACATTCCTATAACAACGTAGTCCAAAATGTTTAACTTATTCTATTCATTGTTTCTAATAAAAAAAAGTCCACGTATATATAGTACCTTAAAAAAAGAAGAAAGAAATAGCTTCTAGGATTGGAAAAGCTGGATAAAAAAGGAAAGATGTCTGGAGTAGAGACAAAAAGAGAATTTATGTCAGTGCAAGCAAACCGTAGGGTGCAGTTAAGACGGTCGGAAAAAATCCCTAAGTAGAACCAAACTTAGAAACATCCACTCCTCTGATAGTTCCTGAGGAAGAGCTTTTAGCCAGCAGCTTTTTTGTTTGAAAGCGTCGCAGGACTGCAAGACAGTCAAGAGGGAAAGTGATGAGGAATGAGATTTTCTCTTCCCAAGTCTGCATGGAATCTGAAAGCATTTAAAATCAGCTGACAGATTGCACAGAAGAAATTCAATTCTATTTACGTTATTGACCTCAACAAACCAGTGGACAGAAGGAGCATCAGTGTTGTCATATGGTTAAAGATGAATACTCATTGTGGAGCTTAAGGACATTGCATTTAAAAGTTCACTTATCTTAAATGTAGTTGATTGGCCAGGTCAGGAGTTTTCTTACTGCAGCAACTAGTACACATTTTCACTTGCTTCCAACTGAGATGATAAATGACACCAAAAGAAAAAGTCTCCAGTTGTTGAAGAACAGGATGACTTTATACAGACATAGTATAGGTAACGTAGACTATATTGTCAAAGGTATGTGGACACCTGGCCAATGACTCAACCATAAGAGCATTAGTGAGGTCAGGCAAGGCGTCAGTGTTCCAGTTTATCGCAAAGGTGTTTAGAGGGGTTGAGGTCAAGTGTCCGTGCAGGTCACTAGGAGTTCTTCCACTGCAACTTTTCCTTTGTGCACTAAGCGAGCTCCATAAAGACATGATTTGACAATCACTGCATGTTCCTTTTATTCTCCAGACGTTCTCCAGACGAAGTTCAAGGTTTATTTTCTTAGATTTGAACTTTGTGGCAACAGTTTGGAAAAGGCTCACACGATGTATGATTGTCAGGCATCCGCATAGTTCTGGCCAAACCCAAATACTATACACTAAAAACATGTCCAACAACGTTTAGGACAAAAGTGCAAAAAGAATTAAAAAAGACAATGAGACCAAAGCTGGAAAACGCTAAATGAAGCGTTTTAAATCCTGATCCGGTCATAGTGGATCCAGAGTCTGGGATGACTGGGCAAGATCGGGAAATAATACACTCTGGTGGGGACACCAGAATTTAAAATTTAAAAAAAAAGGAAAAAAAAATACATCCAAAGAGAGAATACAACAACTAGTTCATGAGAAATAAAATGCTCCACATTATGTAATCTCAAAAACTGGATGAGGTTTTTGGCAGATATTTATTGAAAAGATTCAGGCAAGATCAGCCTTGTAGCTCCAGTGTTACGAAGAAACATGCTTTGGTTGACTATGTAAAGTGAATTCCCCCATTAAAGAATGAAGCAGATCCCTTTATCAGAGATGCACTCTAGAATTCAGGACATGCTGTTCTGGTGAATTACGGAAAGACAGAGGTAGGCATCGGGATCAGATTAGTGCACAGCTATGTTTGCTGCATTCCTTTCTCTGTTGGATGCTATCAACATGAGGGCTTGTTTAAAGAAGGTGCACGGGTGCGTGGTCAAAAGCATCCTCTGAGACGGCATCAACACGGCATCATGGGGATGAATGTGGTGGTGTATTTAGCAGTCTCAACAGTAATGCCATTGTTAAAAACTCTAGAATCTTTTATGTATCCATGGTGACCCCAGTTTGGAGTCGTAGACAAAACAAGATTCTGCATGACCTAAAAATTTTTCAGACTTTACAGGCAGTAATACAAGTGGTCGTCAATTTCTTGACCTAGTTGACGTCGATTTTCTGAACGGGTGCAACATAGTGGTTGAATGAGTCTTGGAATAACCCAAAGGCCAAGGAATAGCTCTAGGTGGTATTCACTACAACTCAGCCCTGAGACCCTAGCTAAATCAAGCCCATCCTCCATTAGTTTGATTGGGGTTTTGTCATGGTGCGTCACGTTTGTGAGCATCATGCCGACACACTCGTCCAAGCATATCTGAGCCACATCTTCATGGTTGGACATTAACAAGAGTGGTGCTATAAGCAAATTTGGAAACCTCATCCAAAACATTTCCAAGAACTCCAGCCAGACATTCACTCAAATACTTGATACTATTTTCCAACTGAAAGTTATTCAACACACCTGCCACACCAGCGGAAGCGGCGATTGGCGAAATGAGCACCAACGGGGTAATAAACGTTGTTGGCATGTGATTAAAATGGAGACATATGAGAGAGGAAATAAGACAATCACACCTTATCCAGTGCTCCTGGCACTGCAATGGCAGACCTTTACAGTACTCAGAGAAGGCATATGCTACCTACCGCTTTCTTATATTTAGATTCTCAGAACAGAAAACAAAACTGGGCTCAAATTAAATAAACACCTATAAAACCAGGCTGAAACCCAGGTATGGCACCACATACCTTATCCAATTCTTTAACTCCTGGCACAATTCATAAACTCAACACTTGCTAAATGCAGAAAGTATTTGAACCGTGTGAGCATTTAACATGTTCACATTGAAGGCAACAATGAATTGGCCGTATATTGACAAGAATATGTTGGTCCTTTGGTTGGGCGACATGGAAGTCTACGCAAACGTCTTGCCACCCATAGCCCGATTACATCATCTTAATGATTTTGACTATTGAAGTCTGAGGAAATATATCCTGATAGTGGTTCATCACTACGTCTCTGAAAACACTATTGTGATTAAATCTAATAAGCGCATGGTCAAAAGCCTGCTGTAAAAATGCATCACAATATTGATATGATATCGCTATATAGCGCAGTCCTTCGGTCTCGGTTGCTAAACTGCTTCTTCCCATGATTACTCTGCACCATAATTCATACTGCCATCACACTTCCGTCAGCACCAAGCAGTAGGGCTGACGTTACAAATTACGAGGGTCATGTGGCTTAGCATTTGGATTATCGCCATAAATTTTTACTACATGCTAAGTTAGACACACTATAATTAAAAATAAAACTGTCTCAGACTTAAGCCAAACAACTCGGCCCGTTAAGTTTCAAAAGCCATCACTTTTCCTCGATGACCTCAAAGGTGCGGAGAAATGGCCGCATTGAAATGTTAGACCAGACTTGAATCGCGAGTTTACGCACGCCGTCCCAAGAGCCCTGTATCATGTAGCCACATTTTTATATTCAGTCATCCTCAAGAGGCCACCTTCTACCAGCTGCTTGGGGCAATTGGAGTTTGAGCTCTTAAAATTTAGTCCATCAAAAGCCAATGCTGTGGAGTTAAGAAAGGTGAATAAGGAGGTAAAACATGGTGGATGGAACAAGCCTTTATTTGTTAAATACTAGTCTGGGTACAAATTTGTTCTCCAGACTTCAACACCACGTTGTTGTCTGCACGTACAAGACGCGACACGGAAAAACGATTTATTTACGATGAAAGACCAACTACAGCCCAAGTGTTAAATATATATATACAATCAATACAGTGTCAAACATAAAAAGGGGGCGCTAGAACGTAGTATTTAACCCTAACCCTAACACAAAGACGAAGGACAGCAGTGTGTGTGCTATGGCGCTGTGGGTGTTAAATCCTGCAGTAGAAAACTACTGATAATTAAGTCATTCAGCTGAACAGGAAGTGGCATAATAACAGGCATCTCATGCATATCTGAAAAAAGCCTGAGCCTCTTTCATTTGCTCTCAGCACTCGTAACGAGTTAGCGTTAGCATTTTATAGCCGCTGACTAGAAGAAAGTGATTGCAACTAGGTAGGAAGTGAGGAGACATGAATTGCCTGAATTGTACTAATTACTGGTTGTAAATAGGATAGCATAAAAATGCCTGTTTAATATGTAAGCTTTGATAGATGATATTTATTTATTTTAAATTGTGGTTGCACAAGAAAGAAAAAAACAAAAATAAACCAGAAACGTCATTAATCGAGGGTCTTCCAAAGTTATTGGAGTAGTACGAGATATAAAAAAGTATATGTTGCATAGTAATCTGGCAGACCAATCATTTACATATACATTCCAGGTAGTAAAAAAAAAAAAAAAAAAAAAGCACACTAATATAATGAGCAGTGTAAGTTGTAACAAAGAAATGTCATTGTAACTCACTGTGGGTGGTGGTGGCTCAATGGTAAGGCTCGGGGTCAGTGATCAGAGGGTCAGGGTTTGTGCGTCGCACCAGGCAAGCTACCATCATTGGGTCCTTGAGCAAGGCCCTTAACCTCAGTTGCACCAGGGGGCGCCATATGTTCTGGCTGACCCTGCACTCTGACCCCAGCCTTCAAACTCTTAAAAGCGGGGATCTGCGTAATAAATAAAGCTACATAAAAGTTCTTTTGGAAACTTTACTATGCAACATTTTTATATTTATATATATTTAGCTTGTATTACTCCAATAAATTTGGCAGAGACTTAATGACATTTCTTCCCCCCCCCCCACAATGAGGTTAATTGCACCGGAGCATTCCTCTAGTTTGCAGAGAAGAATACAAACAAACATTCAGTGAGCATCGGTTCTCCGGATAAAATTTACCGATTGATGCGAGAGGACCAAGGACTTGTTTTGACCAAGGCAGATAAACACTAAATCTAAACCGTAGCAAGCAGAAAAGCATAATCATCTTTTATTCTGGCAAAAAGCATTCACTTTTAATTGTCCGATTTTGAACATTCTCAAACTAATTATGGCTTGCACGCTTTAGTGCGTCATAACGTTAAATAAAGCACTTATCAGAAAGACAGACAGCTCATTGTTGACACCGCACGGAGGCGTCTCTTCCTGAATCTTTGGCTGTCTGTCTTTCCAAACAGTAGATTAGACTCTTGTCTCAGTGACCGCTGACACCCGTAGTCCTAACGCTGCGGCGTCGTTGCTGAAATCTAAGAGTGCAGTGTAAACACAAGAGACCAGGACGGATGAGTCAGATCTTCACGCAGGAAAGTGGTGTGGGACTATTTATCCGGAGTGTTGCCATATAGGGAGACGTTTCATCCAGGACATCCCTCTGCCCCCTTTGGCTGAACTTCTTTCGGTCTGCTCTTTAAGCTGATCCTCTACACACCCTGGCGTCGTCGTCTTTCATTCCAAAGAAGGTTTTCGAGCGATTAGGAAGTAGCATTCTGTCCGTTTGGATGTAAAATGTGCTATCTGCTGCCTCCAGATTCCATGTTGCCAGATAGCAAACTGCACAGACCTGGCCAGCTGTTCATTCCACACCCGCCTGCATCCTGTTCTCACACACTTGCTGTTCTGCTATGATTCACAATGCAATTTACACTCATTTGGAGAGTAAACTAACTGGTCTGGTCTTGCCCAGACAAAATGTTTCAGAATATATCCAACGAGTGTAGCCTTTCTGCATTTCGTTTTTTACTCTCCCCATATTTGCACTGGGCAAAAGGAGTTTTAATGCATTAAAAGGAGGTTAAACAACAGAAGTGGTGCAATTAAAGTAATATTATTCCGAGAAAGGCCTTCTTATAAAGTATTATATTGTACTGTTGCCTTAGCGTTTAAAAAAATTAATTAATTAAAGTTGTTGTTTTTTTGTTTTTTTACGATGTTTTATATTAAAAAATTATATGTACATACACAAGAAAAAAAATGTATACAGCACATGGCGGGGAAAATTTTCATCTTTACATATTTTCTACACATGTAACTAACATGCAACAGAACTACAAAAAAGCTAGCGTGTTTGATTGGCAGCCCATCAGCACAAATGTCCTCAGGGAGCAAAAGGCCAAAAGTTTTGGTTCCCAGTGGTTTGGATACAAGGCTTTACACATAAAACATCTCATCATCTTTCCTTCTTCTCCTGTTAGTTTAACCCCAATGTTAATACACCTCCATGGTGCTCATTTCAAGAAGACCCCTTTCACCCCATTCCTCTCCACTGTTTTCCCAACACGATCCTCAACACCAACAGGACAGACTAATATCATTTTAAAAAAGGCTTTGCTTAATAAGCTCGGTGAGGCCACACACTGATCTTTTGAACAGCTTGTCAATGCTGAGACAGCTCAATTTGAAAATGGAAAGCTGACTAAGCTCGCGGCTTGCAGGCAAAGTTAACGGAGATGATGACTTTCCAGTATGTGGGGAAAAGGTTGACTGGTTTGACTTTGGACCCAGCCGTGAGCACCTGCCTACAGGGTTCCAGAAAGGCTAAATCAATCCGCAGCAGGTTTAACGGCAGCTCTAGAAGGAATTGTCCGCAATAGTATGAAATGAAACCCTTTAAAAAAAACATTATAATACTAAAAAAACTAAAAAATAAAAAAACTAAAAAAAACTCTAACCCTCAAAAAGTCAGTTTAACATTTATTACCAGAGGACAAAAGTTCCGTCGGTTTTGTTATGCCGGTGTTTAGCTTTGAATTTCTTGGTAATGAAGCCCTCTACAATTAACGATATCCATTTTAATAGATCTATTTACATGCTCTAATAAAATTCTGTTTTCTTGGAAGAAATTTGATAGTTTTGTAATAAAAAATCATTGTAATTAAAAGAAACTAATACAGTAATTAAAATTACTGTAATAACCCAGTGTTAGGCTAAAAACGATGCAGTCCGGATTTTTTAATTAATCACCCCCTAGTTTGGCCTTCATGTTTTATATATGAAAGCGACCCAAAATGTTAAATTCAAATAAAGTGCTGTAAAAATATATGCATTATGACAATGTTGTAGAGATCCAATGAGAAACAAATCCTAAATGTGGAATTGGACATCTAGCTGAACATGGCTTAGTGTGTGTGCATGGTCTATTTCCTGATAAACCCCAACTCAATGCTTTCCTTACAGAGCTTTTCATCGTGATGGATTCATTTTGCTTCCTTGCTACATAAAGGCAGGTTGGGTTAACTTTTGTGAAAGGGTTTCAGCGTCGACCTGAACAATGAGCGACTATTTTTACCCGCCGAGCTTTACCGAGAGCGGGCACGTCTAGCTGGCTGGCTCCCATCTCTGAATCATGCGAACACGCCAACCATTGGCTATATTACATTTCTAGTTCAATTAGGAGCTCTGAAGACTGTGCAAGACTTTTGTCAGAAACCTACAAAGCAGATCAATAATAAAAGGCAGGGTGTTTGCTTTGGCACCCTACCCAGGTGAGCTCATTTTAAAGTGACCAAAGCTAGAAGAGCCATTCACACTCATCAATAGACCTCCATCTGTGGCGTTTAGGCGCCCTGTCAAATACAATTCTCCTTAACTCGAAGGGGTTCAAACGTCTTTTCAAAACACAGGAAAAAAGGGCAAGGAAAAGTCAGACTGTCCCGTCTGTCCACTGGTGCCCTCCTCATCCATCCTCAGCACTGAGACACCAGCAAACAGTCCACACTCGGAGCCTAGCAACTTAATGGTAATGAATTCAGAACCAACACTACATCCAGAACATTCAAACACAAGCAGACCAAAAGAACAGATTGCACAACATGTCGAATGGAAAGATCTGCCCTCACGACACTGTTGAGTTTATATAAGCTCGAGCTGTCAATCACGGTTGCCATGTTCTCATAGGGCACATGGTAGTCATTTAGTTTGAATAAGCTACACAAGGCATGGGTCAAACTATTTTAATGGAAAAACGCAAGTTCTCCTTTCATAGAATAAAAGCAGGAGTGGTGACTTGTGTAGCTGGACAGATGTCAACCAACAGTTATATTGATATTACTTTACTGTTGAAACAAAATCGCTAACCCCAGCTCCATGTGTCCAAACTTCTTTTTCATTTATAGTTTGGTTCTTGTTGACTTTTACTAAAGAAGTTTAGTTTGGTATGTAGATATGATTAATCGTAAGGTGTGTATCGATTTTGACGCTGGAGATACAGAGTTAGCCTATTAGCCTCCTGGTGGACGGCACGCATTCTACAACTACCAACAATTATATTTTATTACTACTAAATTAGACTTTTTTTAATTCTGTTTGCAAGTTCAAAAGTGTAACCTTGCTAACGATTTAAGCAAAGAGTAATTAATGCACAACAGCGCAACGTACAAAGGCTTCCGGGGAAAAAATAATAATTAATTGGCGCATCAGGAACCCTGATCGACATTATTGATAGAATTGATAAACCCTGATAGACAAACATTCGCATATCAAAAGTTCCCAACAAACAAACAGGGAAATACATGCATGCACACACACTTTGGGTCAACACTTAAACATTATTCTTACACCACCACCCCCCAACCC
>JAOUQX010000020.1:1458722-1473079 GCA_028566295.1 Liobagrus marginatus | reverse complement strand
TGTGTGTGTGTGTGTGTGTGTGTGTGTGTGTGTGTGTGTGTGTGTGTGTGTGTGTGTGTGTGTTTGTGTGTGTGTGAGACTATGTTTGCATTCACACAGTGTTAAAATAACTTGTTTTTCTTGAACTTTCTACCTAAAGCTCATGCAAATTCTCTGTTAGCAGTTGCTTTAAGCTTTGGTTTTAATTAACCGGGTAGATACGCACCTCTTTACCGCAAACCTTTACTGTATGATTCACAATGCAGAATGCACAAATATACATACTACATCAACTTGACTTCTTTTATTCAGTTTTGCCCTGCAGTGATGCCGAAAAGAGGCGAGGAATAAAAGAAACAGGTTTTTTACTTTCAGCATGATTCTTTATAGTAACCATGTGTGATGCAGATACCAGGACGAAGTCTAATGCCTAAATCACAGCTGGACTGGATGTTTTTCTGAGTCCTCTATGTAAACCGATTGCTGTTTTCCGGTGTGTAGGTGCTGGAGGCTGGTCTCCTCTCGACACTGATCATTACCCATGGCTACAGGTGGACCTGGGGAGCAGGAAGCACGTGACTGCCATAGCCACTCAGGGCAGATACAGCAGCTCGGACTGGACCACACGCTACCGACTGCTTTATAGTGACACGGGCAGGAACTGGAAACCCTACCATCAGGACGGAAACATCTGGGTAAATACTGCACTCTGTTCTTCATAGCATTGGTTTTATATTGTCTGTACGTTTAGAATGAGCTTAAAGGAATTCCATTTCTTTATTTGACACGAGTGACAGACCAGTTATAGATCAATAGGCCTATTATCACATGCATTTATGTGAAAGCGTAGGCACACATTACATCCTGCTGAAATTCCACCCAGTCAGTCCAGCATTTGGTGGACAATAAATCAAATTCGATCTTGTTCAATATTTTTGCTTGGGATTACTGCTTGGACTTGGACACCAGGTATGGATGAGAATGTGCAAAACATGGACAAAAGTGCATTTTGTACTGGAACTAAGAGACTGAGTGCACAAAGCACACCCTGTACTCCATGTAGACATGTTGTGTTCTGGATGTGATGGAGCGGAAGAACTCGAGTGTCCTGTACAGAACCCTGTCTCTGTCTGTCTCACTGTACACCTTTAATATGTTACTGTACACCGACTGTACACCAGAACCTCCTCACTATTACAACATGAGTGTCTGATCTCACTAACACTATCGTGTCTGATCTCACTAACACTATCGCGTCTGATCTCACTAATACTATCGTATCTGATCTCACTAACACTATCGTGTTTCATCTCACTAATACTATCGTATCTGATCTCACTAATACCATCGTGTCTGATCTCACTAATACCATCGTGTCTGATCTCACTAATACTATCGTGTCTGATCTCACTAATACTATCGTGTCTGATATCACTAATACCATCGTGTCTGATCTCACTAATACCATTGTGTCTGATCTCACTAACACTATCGTGTCTGATCTCACTAATACTGTCGTGTCTGATCTCACTAATACCATCGTGTCTGATCTCACTAATACCATCGTGTCTGATCTCACTAATACCATTGTGTCTGATCTCACTAATACTATCGTGTCTGATCTCACTAATACTATCGTGTCTGGTCTCACTAACACTATCGTGTCTGATCTCACTAATGGTATCGTAGATGAATGAACACATCCACAGTCTCTCTAAACACTCTAGTGGAAATTATTATAAGAGTAGAAGTGAGAATAAATTTGGAATATTTTATTCAAAAACACACATATGAATGATCTGTGTGTGCGTTTGAGAACACACCGATCTCCCAAATAACTCTTAAAGAACCTCTTGCATCAGGATGCTGCTGTTATCTCCACTCACCTGTTTTAAGAAATTCCGCCAGCCTGTCTATCGAAAGCGAACGAACATTATCACTGCCTGGGATTTTTATGTCTGCTCTTTTTTTTCCCTTAAACAGGTCACTGAGCAACAGATCCAGCTCTGACAGTTCAGAGAGCTGGAGAAAGCTCTATGTGCACACTGGGGCAACAACCTGTCATAATTGTCCATGGCTTTTTTCCTATTATTCATCCATGGAAGATGAATTACAGTGGAAAAATGGACAGTTCATAAAAGTTATTCAGTTCAAAGAAGTCATGCAGTTCAGTTTTGGGGGCATTCAATATTCAGGGTTTGTCAGTTGGGTTTCTGAACTTTGTGCTCGGGTTGCAGGTGTGAAATCCATTCAGGACAGGTTTTTAAAGGGTTCCATGCTAGCGCTAAAGTTAAAAGGAGTCCGTTCTTTACTCGTTTCTGTCCTAAAGCCGGGCACACACTTTGATAGTCGTCTGAAGTTGAAACGATTTCTTGGCCGTACAAGTCTTTTTGCAGTGTACAGAGCGTAACAACTGGTTGCCCCTAGCAAAGATATTGCACGGTTGAGTAACGAACCAATTGTGTGTTTTGCCTGTATGTAGTCATATTCAATTCACTTCAATTCAATTTTATTTATAAAGTGTTTTTAACAATACACATTGTCCCAAAGCAGCTTTACAGAAGATAAACAGTAAGAGTAAAAAGAAAAATGAGTATGTGTGACACGTATCCCAATGAGCAGCCTGGGGCGAATGCGGCAAGGAAAAACTCCCTAATGTAATGTTAGGAAGAAACCTGTAGAGGAATCAGACTCAGGGGAACCCATCGTCATGTGGGGTCAGCAGAATGTGTGTTTACAGGTGATATACAATGTAAATGTAAACATATGAACATATGTTCAGTCTTGACCCGTCCTTGTACACCGTCCATCAGTCAGTTATAGATTATGTTTAGATTAGATTGAACATAAAGATCTTATATTAAAAATGTAATTAATTGTGTACAATAAAAAGATTTTGTGTGTGGTTTGCATTTTCTCACCAAGCTTGCGCAGGTTTTCCCTGGGTACTCCAGTTTCCTCCAGCATCCAAACACATGCGCCTCTTTTTTAATTTATTTTATTCTTTTAAATTTTTAGGCAAAAAAAAAACAATACACCACTTTTTCTACTTCTAAAAGAGCCACACAATTTTGGGTTTACGGTTAAGGGCCTTGTTTAGGGGCCCAGCAGTGGCAGCTTGGTGGTACTTCTATTTGAACCCGCAATCTTCCAGCACCATAAGCACTGAGTTACCTTTTGCCTTAAAAACAGATCTAAGGCAACGTTAGCTTTTAGTTTTTATTTTATATAAATCAGTGACGATGATCAATTATATTACACCAGCATTTGCTTTATTGATACTGATTGGCCAGAAAGTGTTGATTCATATATTAATAAGATTTTCCCCATTTTTATCTCGTCCTCATTTCCGAACTGCTGCAGGAATAAAACAGGAACGAAAGATTTCGGAATGTTCTGTTCTTTAGAAATTTCACTTTCAGGATGGTACCAGCAAATCTGCTTTATGTTACTACACATTTCCCAACCGTGTCGTACATTTTACTGTGTTTTTTTAACAGCTCAAACTCGGTCATGTTTTATTCATTAATACATTCATTTAATTCCACTCTTTATCTATAAGCACAGTGTTCCAATACATGAAAAACATCGCCCTTATTTATAATTCATTTTAAAGTTTTAATTAGCCAAAAGTTTCTTCTCGTGGTTTCATCTCTAGACGTTTTGGGAACAAAATCTTTTTAACTAAATAGAATTTCTTCATAGGAACCTCTGTGGATCTTTTCTAACCTGTTCAAGTTCACACCAGTAAACTGGTTTCAGTTTTAGGACAATACGTAAGCCAGTTTTTTCTGGAAGAAGCCAGATGACTAGAAGCCTTGTTATAATATTTAATGTTGTTTTTTTTTTCCATAGACGTTCATTTTAATGAATAATAGATGACATTTGTACACAACCTTCAGAACTTCAGAGCACTTTTAAAAAATGAGCAAGCGTAAGGATTTTAAGCGAAATTGTGATGTCTAGACGTCTGGATCAGAGTATCTCCATAACTGCAGCTCTTGTAGAGTGTCCCGGTCTGTAGTGGTCAGTATCTATGAAAAGTGGTCCAAGGAAGTAACAGCGGTGAACCGGTAACAGGGTCATGGACGGTCAAGACTCATTAATGTATGTAGGGAGTGATGGAGCTCCAACTCACAACTTACAGAACTTAAAGGATCTGCTGCTAATATCTTAGTACCAGATACCACATACACACCTTCAGGGGTCTAGTGGAGTCCATGCCTCGATGGGTTAGAACTGTTTTAGCAACAAAAGGGGGGCCATTACAATATTAGGAACACAATATTAGGAAGGTGGTCATAATGTTATACAGTACCAGATCGGTATAATTGATGCACTTAGAGTTATGCACTCATTGATGCACTTATTGATCGGAATAGATAATCGTTTTGTCACTTTCAGAGTTTTGTGACAGAAAAGCTTGCAAGCAAGTAAATTGTTTTGATCCTTGAGCTATGGTGAACCATGCTGCTTTGTGCTAATTGGACCGCTGATTTGCTGCTTCGCTCTGATCGTGCTATCTCTGTTCATCTCACATTTTCCCTTAACAAGCTTTTGCAAGATTTCTTTAATGTTATTTATTTATTTATTTATTAAACAAACTTCTTATTTTGTCACGTGTCCTGAATGCATCTTGAACTTGGACTTAACTCAACGGTGCTATCTTTGGCTTCATGAAAAAATAAGCTGTGGACCCTTTAATTATAACCGAGGAAAGCAGTAAATGAGTTCCGTGTGATAGTTACAGTCGGCTTGCTGCCGGAAACCCCGGCTCTGTTGTCTCTCTTCAGCCACTTTAAATTAAATAGGTACTTGATTAAAACCCGGCAGCAGAGTCTCAGTATGGCTTGACTTGTAGCCAACTAATTAACACACTCCCTGACTGCTTAAGGTCCATGGCTTGAGATGGAATTAACTGCACAGAAATTAATTTATCCTGCCCTTTTGTATAAAACTTGTTGTCTGGACAGTGTTGGCAGGTTCTAACATATACATGTTTTGAGGATAGGTATGAGATGTGGTGGCTCATTGTTAAGGCTCTGGGTCAGTGATCAGAGGGTTGGGGGTTCAAGCCTTGCACCAGGCCAGCTACCATCATTGGGTCCTTGAGCAAGGCCCTTAACCTCAGTTGCACCAGAGGGCACCGTTTGTTCTGGCTGACCCTGCGCTCTGACCCCAGCGTTCAAATTTATATGCTGGGATATGCAGAATAAAAACATTTCACCGCATGTATGTGTATGCGATAAATAGGCTCTGCAAATGAAAAATAAAAAAAGAAGAGAATATTGTGATGCTGTTTTTCAGTGTTTAGTAAGGACGCATTTTTTGTTTAAAAAAAAATCCATGGCTGTTTATTTGCAGTCATTCACAGGAAACTCGAATACGGAGAGTGTGGTACGTTACGACCTTCAGCATGTCACTGTGGCCCGGTTCGTACGCTTTATCCCTCTGGACTGGAGTGAAGAAGGTCGAATAGGGCTGAGGATAGAGGTCTATGGCTGCATGTATTGTGAGTACACACACTATCTATCTTTCACTCTCAACTCTCCCTCTCACAGTCTTCCATATCTCTATTTCTTATTTCCACTTTTAGTCATTAGGACAGGAATAGAAGCACTTACCTGGATGTGGTGGTGGCTCAATGGTAAAAGGCTCTGGGTCAGTGATCAGAGGATCGGGGGTTCAAGCCTTGCACCAGGCAAGCTACCATCATTGGGTCCTTGAGCAAGACCCTTAACCTCACTTGCTCAGGGAGCACCGTTCATTCTGGCTGACCCTGCGCTCTGACCCCAGCGTTCAAATACATATGCTGGGATATGTGGAATAAAAACATTTCACTGTGTGTATGTGATAAATACGATCTGAAAATGAAATGTATTGTGTTGTTATATATTGGCATTAAGCTTTGTTATCTTGTATTACAATGCAATTCTATTCCATAAGCCATGCTCCTGAGCCATTTTGTTTTTCTTTTAGTCTGTTAAGATGAAGATAGTTCTAGAAGGAGCTAAGAATGCGACACCATTAAACAAAGAGAAAATATCTCGCAACGCCAGGATAACCCATTTCTTTATTTCTTTCTTTTCATTGCATGCACTTGTGTATCTGGGGGTGGTAGGGGTAGTGGAATGGGGCTTGGTATACAAAACCCTAGCGCTGGATTTGGGACAATACACACTTCCTAGCTTGAGGAGACAGATAGCCTTAAAAATGGATGTGCAGGTCTATATTCGGGGATTGGCAAATCCACAATAAAGTGGTCTACCTAATTTGGAAGACATGGCTGAGCGGAAATCGAGCTGTTTGTTGGCAGACGACTTGCTGCCCACTGCCAACAGGGCAGAAACAGCATGCTTTAAGCCAGGATGTGTTATTGCACATTGGGGCAAATCTATGAATATGTAACCACTGTTGCTGATGGTCCCAATCCGGCTATACAGACCATGGTTCCTTTTGTTGTGGCCATTCCTGGTGAGCATCCTGGTGCCACTGTGCCACGAAACACACGGGTTACTGTTGCAAGCCATGTGGCTTAAATGTGTATGTCTACTTCCTTTGGATCTTTACCTTCTGTCTACATTCTGGTTGTATGTCGGGAAAGGAAAATCATTTTTTCCCAAAAAAGTTGTGAAACTTTTGACCGACATGCTGTACTTAGTCTTACGCTATGAAAAACATTATGTAGGTTTTTCAGACTTGTCAAGCATCTCTTACTGGTTTTACTCAACAGGATACAGAATTTGTGCATCCTTCCTGCAAAACAGTGATCCCATTTGGTCTTTCTCAACCCGGTGTTTCAGGGGCGGACGTGATTAACTTTGACGGCCAGGGCGTGATCTCCTACCGTTTCAAGATGAAGAAGATGAAGATCTTGAAGGACGTGATAGCGCTGAAGTTTAAGACAGGAGAGAGCGATGGGGTGATCCTGCATGGTGAAGGTCAGCAGGGTGATTATATCACACTGGAGCTGAGCAGAGGAAGACTGGTGCTCCAAATAAACCTGGGTAAGAGCTCACGGAAATGGTCATTTAGAGCTCAGTCATAATTAATGGCATGGACGATATATGGTAGGATGAGGCCATTGAAGAGGTCCATCACCTTATATTACAGAGCATGAAAAGTATATTGTAGGTCAGGGTTGGACAACCTATGCTCATTTGTCCTGATTGTTTACCAACTATCCTGGCACTCCACACCGCTGATTTCCTGGATTAGTGGTGTTCAGGCATTCAGAAGCTGTGACATACCAATTAATTTGGTCTTCCCCTATTCCACCCTCATTGGAGATGATATCCTCCAGCTTATTATTGTCTGATTACACCTGATCCAGGTAATGAGCAGAGAGTAGGGCAGCGAGAGTTGGAAAACAAGTAAGACAAAGGAACTCGGGAAATGTGGGATGCCCGTCCTTGTCCATTGGTATAGGTGTATAGTATAAGAATACTACAGTAGACATTCGAGAAACTGACTTTTTAATCGGTATGGCGTTTAACCACATAAATGAAGGTAAATGGGTGGTGGTGGCTCAATGGTACAAGACTCTGGGTCAGTGATCAGAGGGGTCGGGGTTCAAGCCTTGCACGGGGTTCAAGCCAGGCATGCTACCATCATTGGGTCCTTGAGCTAGACCCTTAACCTCACTTGCTCCAGGGGCGCCGTTCGTTCTGACTGACCCTGCGCTCTGACCCCGGCGTTCGATTCGTATGCTGGGATATGTGTAATAAAAACATTTCACTGCATGTATTTGTATGTGATAAATACGATCTGAAAATGAAATACATCATCCTGGTATTTGTATGAAACAGGCAGCAACCAGTACGGCTCCATCTTGGGTCACACGTCGGTGAGCAGCGGCAGCCTTCTGGATGATCATCACTGGCACTCGGTGGTGATCGAACGTCACAGGAGAAACGTTAACTTCACCCTGGATCAGCACATGCAGCACTTTCGGACCAACGGAGAGTTTGACCACCTCGACCTTGATTACGAGGCAAGGGTTAATAACGTTTCATTAGCATGATCTGGAATTTGATGATTTGGAATTCGATTCAGGAACAAAGAGAAGAAATTAAATAATTCAGCTTTGTTATTTTAAACCAGGGTCCATACTGTCAAACCAAACCGGATTTTTGTACCATTGTAGCTCCGGTTGTGAGATAAAAATCTTAATGCGTTTGCAAATGTCCTCCTTTTCCTTGTCTTTTAAATTAATTCCATCTGATGTGAGTTTGCAACATTCCAGATATTTAGATCCTCCCGCTTCAGTGAAATCTGCATGGCAATGCAATGTTACCCTTAATGCATATTTAAAGTATGTACTCCCTAGAGGGATGTATAGAAAATACATTTTGTTGTCTGTTAACTATGCCAGTCATGATTTGGAATGCTCACACTGTCGACTTAGAAAAGCGCTCGGATGCTCACGGCAACCACGAATAACAACGATAGAGCAAAATGCATTGATTTAGAGCTAACGCAGTCCAGTAAAAGCCAGGATGTAATTAAGTGGAATTAGTAACTTGATGAGAAAAAAATGATCAATTCAAGATGTTGTAGATTGGAGATGTGGATTCTGTCCATGATGAAACATCAGTATAATAGGGAAACTTAACAGTATACTGTTAACACAGAATAATCAATTCTGGTTGGTTGGATGTTGGGTGTTGATTGATGTTCTAAAGCAGGGGTGTCAAACTCAGTTCCTGGAGGTGTGCCCTTAGGGAAGCTAAACCATGCAGGGCTATGGCCGTACACGAACAGAGTTTGACACCCCTGTTCTATGCCAACATGATCTATTATATATAGCATGTTATCACTTTTATAGTAACAAACTGCAAAAAGATTGTCAAATTAAATTAATTTTATAGCATGTGGGACGAGTCTACAGGATGATGAATGGGGGAACGATGGGCAAAACCACAACCCTTTGGACCACTTCATTTGGAAGACATATGGCTGAGCAGCAATCAATCTGAGTTATTGTTAGTAATTGTTTGAAATGCATAGTTCTGGTAAAATGAAATGGATGGGTATTGTTGATGAATAAATAAACAATCGATTAGGAATTATTCGTTTCAATGACAAATGTTAATAGGAGGATATTCATACTACTTTTTTCATCAATCCTTGCCTTACTTTTTTTTTTTTTTAGATTTATTTCCGGGTTTTTATGCCTTTTTAGGGGCCGTATTCGACCCCACGTCGCCCGCAATACAAACGTGCTGAGTATATGTTAGCACGAGAGCGCTACCGCTGCGCCACTCCGCCGACTATTGCTGCCTTTTAGACAGTGCAAGCGCATGCTAAACCAAAGAGAGTGAGAATATGGACTAGCATGACACACAGTGCTAATATTAACAATGCCATAATTACCTAATCACACTTAACTACACATTTATATAATAGAGATTCAGGCACTCTATTCACGGGTATGCGACCATAATGATATTCCTTGCTTTGCTTTAAAAATATCTCATATTTCTGTAGTCTGGGCATTGAGATGTTGGCGTTTCAATGGTATTGGGACTTAACAAGCAGATCTGGCTGCAGATGCACACACCATAGGGCTTAAGACCAATGCCTTTGATGTTGGGAATAGTCAGCTCATTAGTAGTAGCGCGTGATGAAGCTTTGCCCATTAAGTCATGGCATACACAGCTTAAATCTAACAGGGTTGACATTCTGGTTTGGTGAATACACTGGACATTTTTTTGTTCTTTGCACCTTAAGAAAATAAAGCCAAGAGCAAGCGATGGAATAAGTGCGGAGGGCCTGGTGACGGTACACCAAATCATAGGAGTACTACCGTAGCAACAGAGCGAGGTAATGGACCTGTAAACACAGAGCTGTTGAATAGTTTAATAGCGTTATTCGCAGAAGAAGGTCATGGGCTCTAGTCCCAATTCCCAGGGTGTTTCTGTGTGGAGTTGGAATGTTGTCTCCGTGCTTGCATTGGTTTTCCCCGAGTACTCCGGTTTCCTCCCACCTCCAAACACATGCGATTGTACATAGGTGAATGTGTTACTCTAAATTGTCCATAGGAGTGAATGTGTGTGTGAATGGTTGTCTGTATCTAAGTGTTAGTCCTGTGATTAACTGCTGATTGTACAGGATGTACCCCGTAAGTTAGCTAAAATAGACTCCAGCGCCCTGAACTAAATAGGATAAGCGCTAGAAAAAAACAATAAAATTACAGATAGAAAAAAAGGTGATCTGTTGCTCGTATTTAATATAATTGTAACAATTATCAAACCAATTCAGTGTAAACGATGTTTATTTGTTAGTTTTTTCTTTTCATTCACGTCAATGTCTCCGCCCTTGTACTGTACTGTACTGTATTGGTAGTTGCACAAAGGTGTCATAATTAACCGTTCCTTTAACTTCAATTAATTTGCCCCTTTAAACCCTTGTGTCTCGTACTCTAGAAAGTATTTATGCTGTTAATCCTCTTTCGTTTTCGCAGCTTTGACCGTAACTCCAGTTTCTAGGAGTCTCCTGCTTTTATACAGCCTGTAATTTCATGTTTATTATTTATCTGTTATTATATGTGTTGTTGTTTTTTTTTTGTATTACGGTTTGGTTATAGAATTTAAGATCTTTATTATTATTAAACATATTCCACCTGCGCTCGTGTCTGCAGTTGCAGAACCTTTGTGATGGATATAATTTGTGGAATACAGCACGTGTGGCCATGCTGTGTATAGCTGTCACAAATCACGCCTCCCTGCTGTTGATCATTTTCACCTCATTATGTTTTATTCCATAGTTAATATAATAAGGATCTTTGTAATTAGACACATTTTGGTGCTATTTAATTTCATTTTTATATTCGCTGTGTGCACCAGCTTATGTGGTCTTTTTTTAACCACTTTAGCATCACATATAGCATCACATATATATATATATATATAAACATGTTCCTCTATTAGTAATATAATTACACTTGAAACAAGCATTAGATATGTTTAGTTCCTGAAACCATCACTGCTGCCAAATGTATAAGGTTAAATTCAAGTCTAGTAGGAGACTCTCTCTCTCTCTCTCTCTCTCTCTCTCTCTCTCTCTCTCTCTCTCTCACACACACACACACACGCTCAATATTTTTATCACGTCTTATATTAACCCTTATTTCCTCTTTCTTTCAGCTGAGTTTTGGAGGGATGCCATACTCGGGAAAATTCATCTCAGGAGGCAGGAGAAATTTCAAAGGCTGCATGGAGAGTATCAACTATAACGGGGAAAACATCACAGACCTGGCTAGAAGGAAGAAAGTAGACACGTCCAGCTTAGTGAGTTTGGACAAAGAAAAAAATTGCACTATTTTTTTCAATCCATAATATGGGTGCAAGTAGGTCATGGGTTCGATTCCCGATTCCCAGGGTGTTTCTGTGTGGAGTTTGCATGTTCTCACCGTGCTTGCGCGGGTTTTCCCAGGGTACTCTGGTTTCCTCCCGCCTCCAAACACATGTGATTGTACATAGGTGAATGTGTTACTCTAAATTGTACATAGGAGTGAATGTGTGTGTGAATGGTTATCTGTCTCTAAGTGGTAGTGCTGTGATTAACTGCTGATTGTACAGAATGTACCGTCCATTCTCATTTAGATTTCCTCGCCAGATGACCTTTATAATTTATTCAAATATTTTCCGTTCTACTTGTAGCGTAATTTGACATTCTCCTGTGTGGAATCTCACACCTTCCCGGTTTCCTTCAACGCCACGAGTTTCCTGCAGCTGCCAGGTAGAAGAGAGCACAACATGGTGTCCGTGAGCTTCCAGTTTCGGACGTGGAACTCTAACGGCCTGCTCGTGTTCAGCGCGCTGGAGGACGGCATGCTGGAGCTCGCTCTGAAAGACGGAAAAGTCACGGCGCACGTCAGCAACCCGCAGCAGAAGAACCAGGCTGTAGACATAACGACAGGTACGGTTAAATTTCATACACATATTGTTGGGTGTCAAATATTGCAACTTTTTTTTTTCTGGGAAAGCAGTACAAGGTTGAAGCTCGTCGGGAAGCTGTGGGAAATCCGCTTTGTGTTAATTCAAGTGTAAAAGTGTTTATAAGTATTTACACTATACACGTCACAGACACACCTACTCAAAAATCTGCAATCAAAAATGACCGGTTGATGACCGGTCACAAAAATGACCAGCACAAGATTATGAGGGATACTTCCCGGAAAATACGTATCATGCTAGCAGGCTTTATTTCGTACCTTGTATACCTTGTATACACTCGGCTATGTTTATTCGGCTGTCCGCTCGTGGTGTGTTCAAGGTCAGCGAAGTTTCTTGGGGTGCAATAGAGCGAAACATATATTAGTTTACCCAGGGCTCCAGCACATATTGATTCGCTGGTATAACTGAAACCGTTTCCCTCTTTAATAAATAGCGCCCTCCGGCCTTTGGCTAGACTGTGTTCTTGGGTGGTAAATATTGGGCTCTGTAAAATTTGGAGACACCTCACAGCTCGGGTAATTTCCTGAACCTATAGAGAATCACTATACAGCGTTAATATCACATAGAAATTTATGGGACGTCGCTTGAAGCAATCGTCGCTACTGTAATTCTTTAACTTTTCCATTGGAAAGTAAATATATCGAGAGGTGGTCATGTGACACGCTGCTCAACCGACACTAAGTGACATAATGAACGATGAAAAACAGTGTGTAACATGGAGGCGTGTGCCTCACGGGGCTTTTATGTTTATTTCATGCACAGGCCCTTTATGTTCACCGTTATGTTTGTGTTTTCGGTCAAAGGAGCACTAGGCGGCGTTGACTGTCACACTACATACACCTGTGCTCACTTTATGTTGTTTAGGGTTAGGGTTAGGGTCACTGAGCCGCAGCCTTAAGCACGCACACCTGAATTAAGTTAAAGAACAGTTATGTTTTGTTTATAGGGACTGCACGAAGACTACTTCGGGGAAGTTCGTTGTGTGTGTTGATAACGTGTGGAAACCCCAGCTTGCCGTGAGCTGGGGGTTACGCCAGTTTCATGTTATGTTTTGTTTAATAAATAAGCTTATCCTGATCTCTGTCTGCGTTTGAGCCATACTTCATGCCGGGAAGCGGAGCAAGCCTTTGCTCCATGTGACAGAAACGAACTGCCGTAAATTGGCTCAGCAGACAGAGGAGAAGGAAGAGGAGACGAGAGACTTATCAAGGTTCCAGGTGTGTCGAACCGTCTTTTCCAAGCACTGCATGTGTGAAGGGTGCAAGATCCCGCACGCTGAAAATTACTGGAAAAAGAAAGAAAGACGAGATGGGAAAAAAGGCAACATTAAAAGCAGCTCGCCGCCGACAGCGCGCCACGTTAAAGCAAGCTGAACCTCTGTGGGGAGTACGGGAGGACGGCTCCGTTTACAAGTTGACCCCCGGTGAAGTGCGGGCACTACGAGACGCGATGAGACGCGCGCAGGCGGAGAAAGTGCCGGACTTTGATCAAACGGTGAGCGACATCGAGGATGAGGAAGAGCGGGCGATCCTGGAGGCGTGCACGAGAGAGTGGCTGAAGTGTGGACGGTTTGATCGGGGGCCGTGTTTCCCTCGGTATCTGGACGATCAGGACGCCGAACTACCCAGCCTCAACGACTATTACGAGCGCTACTTTCCCACTAACAGCGATTCGGATTCAGGGGAGTACATCCTGCACGATCCCGCTACCCCGTTTCTCACTCACCGACACGTAAGGTCACGCCCTCCGCTACAAACCAAACCAAGCGCGCCCACAGAACAGGTGTCCAGCGACGAGCCGAGCGCAGAAGACGGCTGGATCACCCTGACAAAGGAGCAATGGTTGGCGAGGATGTTTCCAAACCCGGCGGCATCAACCCCAAACGAAACACAGAAGGGGCCGCGGAAACCACAGCCACACCCACAACGGCGTGCCGAGCCGAGCGGGCTCCCCACGCGCGCGCATCACGCCGAGCAGCGCGCGGCCGAAATAAAGCCAGCTTTTCATCCAGTGCACGAACTACTGACGCACAGCGTGTTTAACACAGTGTACACGGAAGATCCGCCCACGGCACGCGCAGACGACATCGTGAACATGTCCAGCGCACAAGCCCTAGAATATGTCTGGAGATTTCTAGCTCCCACCAGCCAAGACACTGTAGATAGGGAAGAGCAGACTGAAACTATTACTAAGACTCAAGCCCTGGACTATACACTACGATCTCTAGCACCTACTGTTAAAAGCTCTGACGACCACGTTTATGACCTGTTTAACACAATTCCACTGACTACACCTCACGAACCTACTGGACTCACAGACGACAACCCACCCATTTTCGACATCCCACATACTGAAAACATCCCACTTTCTGACGGTACCCCGACAAAAGCCAGTGCTCAGGGGCCCGACCCGCGTTCC
>JAOUQX010000020.1:1421428-1432106 GCA_028566295.1 Liobagrus marginatus | reverse complement strand
TGTACAGGATGTACCCCGCCCTAACTCACACACTAAGTTATCTGGGATAGACTCCAGCGCCCCCACGACCCTGAACGGGATAAACACTAGATAATGAATGAATGAATGCATTATTGACACACCAGAGTTAGTGTTACTGTTAATAAGTAAGTATCAGTAATTCTTGATGTCTTTGTATATACATACTGTATATGTACATTTAGGATGTGCCTCATGGTAATTTTATGTTTATATTAAACATGATTGTACTTGTGCTAGCAATGCCCCCGTATGATGCACAACCTCTAAATGCTCACATAAATAACAACTTAATCATTAAAACAAAAAAAAAGCACAAATATTTCTACTTAAACACGTTTAAAAGTGCTGAGGTAATTTTTTTTGTTCCTGAAAATATGCTAACATCCAGTGTTAGGAAAAAATATCAATATTAAACTTTAGCCCCTGAATACAGAAACCACAAGATTTCAATATTAATAAAATAAAAATCTCGTTATCTAGTATTTTTTGAATACAAGTCTGTGGAATATTTTAAATGCTAATCTTTGAGGAGGTTCGGGTCAGAAATGTGGTATGACCTTTAAATCAGTCAAGACAAACAGCATGAAATACATGTCATTGCTATGTGCCATTATCTTCTTAACTAAAGTCACACAGGAATTGTGTGGATAAAAAAATCATGAGTGACTATAAACAGTAAGTGCGAAAACTTGCAGCTTGTTGGGAAGAATTTGTGTAAAAATGTGAAAAATGTACCAACTGAAACCTCCTGAGCGAACGCCAAGGAGATTAGCAACAGCGGCAAGCCGACGGCAATAAACAGAACCAGCTTGTCCAGGGCCAGGTCCAGGCGCACGCCTTTATACTTCCCATCTGTACTCGGCTCTTTCAGTAAGAAGTCAGTAAAAACATACTCCGTAGCTACGGCCGCTATAGGCATAATTTAATCCGCGACAAAGGGATCAAATATGTTTAATTTACGAACAAGTCCTTCCACCGTGTGCTGAAATTAGAAACTGAAACTAGGCAATGGTCCAAGGAAACACCATTATTGCTTTGTAGTTCCCCGCTGTTCAAGAGCTCGTGCTTCTTCTTCTTCTTTAAACGCGGAAGGATACAGGGTTCTTTACCGCCACCTGCTGCCCACAATAGCGTCATATAAACCGCTTATTCTGACTAGCAATCCAGCATTAAGATAACTTTAGCTACAAAACACACGAAAGACTGTAAGAAATAATCATAACTAACGTTATACCTTACATTATATGTACATTAAAATGTAAACATACATACAAAACATAGCTACATAATGACAAAACCGAAAATTATTGTTAGCTACCTTAACACCAATAGTAACTAAATAGAGCTGAGTGAAAAAAGAGAAAGACATTTTCTCTTATTAAATATTATTAAAATTTTTACGCTTTAAAGTTCGAGTTAATGTCACATGGAACAACAATAAGTCTATTTATCAGTTTTATTTAAAAAAAATAAATAGCACTGGAAAAGCCAAAGTGTGAGTCAAATTGTGAGTCGATTCTGGAAAACAAAGTGAAATGAGCAGAAATGACTCATTTAAAGCTTTTTGGCTCAGATTCGCCCAGATGGAGCGTGATACAAAAATACAAAGAACTCGTTCTATGCTCCAATTGGTCAGTAGTTCAGATGACGTCCTGATGTTAGCCAATTGGAGTTTCTACAGTACGTGAAGATTGGGCGCATGCGCATAGTTATGCTACGTCAGCCTTTGGTTTAGTGAGTTTGTTTAATCGACGTGGCTTTTCTCAGAAATCCCTAAAGCAGCTGTAACACCGCGTTGTCACCCACATTCACAAACACAAGTAAGTTCTTTATAATGAAATATAGTTGTATGAAATGTTTTATGTGACTTATGTTTATAACATGAACCGACGTTATGTTGAACTAAGACTTCGTAAATAGCATTAGCTACATCGCTAGCTGCTTAGCAAGTAACAGCTACAGGTAGACCAACATCAATACGTTTATTTGAGCTAATCCCAAATTTCTCGCTGTTATAAGATGTGTATACATCATAGGAAACATGGGACATTTGGGATTTGGCTTGCTTTAACCAATCTATAAAAATTAGTCATGTGGTAGATACTAGTAAATTTGATATATATGTACACACAGATACATATATATAGCTCCATTAAAAAGCATTACACACTAATGCCATGTCTATCTGCTTTTTCTTTGTCTGTCTTGGAGTCTCTCCCTGACTGTCATTCTCTGTTGGTTTATCTGTCCATCAAACTCTCTCTTTCTGCACCTAAATTGGCTATATTTCCTCTTATTGTCTGCCTTTCTGTTCTATGATTGTGTTTTTGAAAGGATTAAACCTGTGCACCTTTCTTCCTCCACAGTCCGGAGTCAACATGGATCAGATTATGCAGTTTGTTGAACCCGCTCGCCAGTTCGTCAAGGACTCCATCCGACTTGTGAAAAGATGCACAAAACCAGACAGAAAAGGTCTGTGTTTTAGAAGTATCACCATTGTACTAAACAAACTTTAGCTGAAACCCCCTGGTGGACAAAAGGAATAGGGGGGGGGGATGCTATTTTTTATCTAAGCCCTTTATATATAAATCGGGCTTTAAGCATGCTCTGGTATTGAAAGTAAGTCCTTTCTGCTGCAAGACTAGTCCCAGCAGGACAGGGGGAGAAACTGGAAATTTGTCACCAAGCATGTGTAAATCATAATTTCCATTGTTCCGTTGCAGAATTTCAAAAGATTGCAGTGGCCACAGCGATTGGGTTCGCTATCATGGGCTTTATCGGATTCTTTGTTAAACTCATCCACATCCCCATCAACAACATCATCGTGTAAGTTATTATATAACCATTTTTGATCAACATTAATTTGCCAATGCCTCATATACAATTATGGAACATGCATTATATGGCTAAAAGTATGTGGACACCTGACTCGCAGCCATTATGTGCTTGTATAAGTACGCATAGGTGGTTGTGGGAATTTGCTCATTCAGCTATAAGCGCATTAGTGAGATCAGACAATATTGTTGAGTTCGGAAGTCTGTGGTGCAGTAGGTGTACAAGTTCAGTTTAAAAGTTTTCAGTGGGGTTGAGTCAGCCAGGGTTCTGTGCAGGAGTCTTTCCACTGCAACCCAAACACACTGTAGTCATGGAGTTCCAGGGCTTTGTGTACAGGGACATTGCCATGCTGGACCAGACTTACAATGTTATGGAAGGTTTGGGGGAAAAAAACCACTTGGGTGTAATGGCCAGGTGTCAACAAACTAGAAGCATCTCGTCACTTTCTAATCCTAACAAACATGGGTGATGTCTCAAGCAGAACCAACAGCACACACATCGAGGTGTTAAAGTTGTCAGAAAAGTGGCAGTAGTTAAACAATTTAACACAGGGAATGTTTGATCAAGTTTAAAATTCAATTTATTGAATCAGGATCAGCCACTTCAAATCAGAACATACAATATTGTAATTCCAGGTTATCACAATAATAATCATTTTTCTGGTTATATTGCCCAGCCCTAGTGTGGGAAACTGCAGATGACTGATTATTAAACTTGATTTTATTTTTCAGCGGTGGTTGAATCTCAATGCCCTCTTAAACCTATTTGGATCATAATAAAATGGATCATTGCTGGATGATGGACTGGAACTGATTTTCTAGATTTAATGTGCTGTTTTTTCCTTTTTTTTTTTTTTTTTTTTTTTTTTTTAATCTTTTTGGTTTTAATAAATCAAAGTTAAAAAAGTGAACTACACACTTCCTGCTTATTTATTTACTGTTAATACCCATGGTCCAAACAAGAGGTCTGTCTGTGCTGATGGTCACAGGCTTCCTCTCGTCTTTGGCGTAAAACTCTTCGTACGTGTTTGATGTGCTGACAAGCTTCCCGAACTCCAACACCTGGTTATCTGTAAACCAAAAAAAAAGCAGCAATGTTTTAAATATAAAACGGCAAAGCAGCTTTACGTCGTCAAAAAGAAAAAAATTATCTAGGATGCGTTAGTTTGAAACTTTGAACTAGTGTTTAAAAGCATTGAGGGGATTAACTTCTTTGGCTAAAACTGAAATGTTTTGAACGTTTTAAAACATTTAGGGTTAGGGTACACTACTAACTGTTCCAAGCATAGACTTCTATAAAAAAAAATTAAGGATGGAATAACTGCTAATAAGAGCAGCTGCATTATGTTAATTTTTAATAACCTCACAGCGATGGTAAGATTCTCATGTACTCGAAAGCACTGTCTTGTAATGCATCCATAAGTGCACTCCTAATTCACACAATTGTAACTGTTGCATTGCAAGCTTTACTTAAGTAATCACGCCCATTTTCCAGAAGTATCCAAGTGTACAAAGACACAGATCAGGCATAACATTATGACCAGCTTTCTAATATAGTGTTAATTATATTGTGCTGGTCCCCCTTTATCTGCTAAAACAGCTCTGACCTGCCAAGGCATGGACTCCCACTAGACCCCTGAAGGTGTGTATGTGGTATCTGGTTCCAAGATGTTAGCAGCAGATAATTTAAGTTCTGTAAGTTGGGACCTCCTTTACTCCACGTGCATCAATGAGCCTTAGCCCACCACTTTTGATAGATACCACTGATAGACTAGGACACCACCCCACAAGAGCTTCAGTTTTGGCGATGCTTTTTTCCTTACCCAATTTAAGGGCCTTGTTTAGGCACCCAGAAGTGGCAGCTGGGAATTGAATCCACAATCTGCAGTAGGCAAACACCTTAACACCTGAGCTTCCATTCATTATCTAGCGCTTATCCTGTTCAGGGTCGTGGGGGCGCTGGAGTCTATCCCAGATAACTTAGTGTGTGAGTTAGGGTGGGGTACATCCTGTACAATCAGTGGTTAATTACAGGACTAACACTTAAGAGACAGACAACCATTCACACACATTCACTCCTATGGACAATTTAGAGTAACCGATTCACCTTTGTACAATCACTTGTGTTTGGAGGCGGGAGGAAACTGGAGTACCCTGGGAAAACCAGCGCAAGCACGGGGAGAACATGCAAACTCCACACAGTCATCTAGTCATCACAATTTGGCGCAAACTCTCTCAAATCCTTACTCTTGCCCATTTTTCTGCTTCTCACATCAACTTTAATGACTAAGTGTTGTTCACTTGCTGCCTAATATATCCCACCCGCTTTCAGTAACATCCCCCACCCACTAACAGTAATATAACACTTTCCCTTCCGTATTACTCATAAATAAGTGTGGCGTGTCTAAAGGTGAAGTGGCTGATGGTGGAGGTATAAGTTTCTTACACCTGACTACAAAAACAAATCAATGTCTAATGTGCTTTTAGCCCTGATGTCAGCTTTAGTTCTATCTAAAAGCTCAAAAAGACAATTTAGCATTTATTGATGAAGCATAAAGCAATAACTTATGTCTTGTCTTCACTTTAAAGCCTCGATCAGGTGGTTCTGCCTTAGCATTGATTTTTTTTTTTTAAAGGTGCTATATTTATAATGGTTTCTGTTTTTTGCCACCGTTTGATCTTGCTGTATCGAGCTGTTTATTTTACATTTCAGCACTCACACTACCAGGTCTTCCATATTTGGCATAAACAGAGTAAAAATAAAAAAGTGGCTGCCTTAAGCACAAAAAATATTTCAAATATCATTAGTGTCACATCATCCTGACAGCATCGTAAAAGCTTTAAGGCACTAGTGCCACCAACAATTCAAAGTTTTTACTCATGTTTATGGTTATAAGTTTTGGCTCGCCAAGTCCAAGAATTTTTTTTCGCCTCTGGTTCCTTGCCTCATGCCGATTCAAATAATACGCCGCATCACTATGTCATTTTTCGCCATATACATTTTTTTCCCCAGAAATTTGATTCCAGGAAGTCAAAAGTTATGACCATAAACATTAGTGAAATTTAAAAATTCGATTATTATTCTATTTATTATCAGCATACTATACAGTTCAAAGATTCTAGTTAATTATAGTGATCTGTTGGTGGCGCTAGAGACTCCAAATTTGCTATGGTAACATACCCCACTGTCTTCTATCTGTATGCCAAATTTCATAACTTTCCTACACACAGTTCTATGGGCTGCCATAGACTCTCCTGGGGAAGAAGAAAACTAACTATTTAAATAGGGGTCATCGTTCTTCGGGGCTTGACCCCCTAATAAAGCAAACAAAGTATCACTGCCGTATATATTGCTGATTACCTGGATCAGGTGTGTTCAGTCAATTAGAAGCTGGGAGATACCATCTCAGATGAGGGTGGGGGGGTGGAACACCAACTGAATTGTTATGTCCCAGCCGCTGATTGAATAAACACACCTGATCCAGGTGGTCAGCAGTGCGTAGGACATGGATAGTTGGAAAACAAACAGGACAAAGAAACTTAAGGGGTTGCCATCACTGTGCATAAATAACCCTTACCCAGGTTCCATTTGAGCCCTGAGGTGCTGGTGAGACATGAGCCGCCCACTGGGATCAAACCGCACCACTCTGCCTCCAAACCTGTGTTCACGTTCAGCCAGTGCTTCTTGCCCTGAGAAACACACACACGCACACAAAAGTGGCATTAAGTAATGCCAAACATCAAGCTAAGGCACAGGGATAAAAGCATCAGTGATTCATTCACTCACTTCAGAACTTTGACGGTCACATATTTATAGATCAGTTTTTCATTATTTTTTATTTTTTTTACCCGTCTGTCAAGTTGCATTCGTGTGTGATTCCATCAGCAACGCGGTGCTGCTCACCTAAATGTTCCTGACGTTTAACACTCCGAGCGCGCTAAAGCTTCAAGAAAAACATCTTGATCCTAATTAGCACAAAAGCTAAATGCGTATCCGAGAAACCGTTATGATATCCTATGGCTGAACTCTAATTACACTTTTCATATGAGGCAAAGTACACGGATGATTCATCCTCGTCTGTGAACTGATGTGGAATTAAGTATGATGATACAAGTGTCAAAGTATGTGTGAAAGAACAAGATATATATCTATATATGCATATACATATATATAAATAAAAACAGGTGATTTCTGAAGTAACTTTCAATTCCATATCAACACTTGAAAAGCAACGAGAAATTTTTCATCATGATAAAAAATATTATGACATCAAACATCATCAGTGGCTCACACATGGGCCGCAGTCGTCCGAGTAAGAACTTCAAACGTTTTTTTACAAAAGTGCCAAAAATCCATAGACTACTATAAAAAAAAACGATACTACTGTAGCTTTGATTGAGATCAGATCTCTGTGTGGAGCGCCGGCTGCTGTCAGACTCCTTGTGCAAACAAAAATCTCATTGCATTATTATAATGAATGGAAAAATCAATGTTTGTAAATGTAAACTGATATTTCCTACAGACACACGACAGCAAAAGATAGAACTAACCGACTTAAAACCATTTTTTAGCTGGTGAAATACTAGCGTTCGAATCATTGGCCAACGCTGTACGTCCAGCGCTGTAGTAGCAGCTTGTTAGCCACTAAAACAAAGCATAAAATTCCATTTTCTATCTATAGCTTGGGTTCGGGTTTGTCTACCTCAAGGGTAGATGTTGCTACCTCGGCCCGACTGAGATTGTGGCAGTGAGAAATTCTCGACCGCTGAAAAAATGCTCTTGAATCACTCCATTACAACCAGCTCGCTAAGCTACAAACATGCTGCAAACTCAAAGAAGTGACTACCTCTCGGAGCAGACAGACCAGCGAGGATTCCTGGATGACCACCATGGGGATCTCGGCCATTTTCTGAAAGTGAAACAGTGTCTCCACTGTAGCCATGGTCTGATCGAACCGGCCACCTAAGCCTCCGAGCGTGACGATGGTGTCCACCTGCAAAGAAAACGCCGGTCAGTAATAAATGCGTTCTTTTTTTTTTCTTCAATCCAGACCTCCCGTCCTATAGCGCATTAAGCACTGATGCCCTTTTTATTCCCATCACCCAGTGTGTGTGTATGATTGTGAAATAAGGAGAGGAAAATGATCACTTGGCAGAAGCGCTGTGATTATTTCATCCAAACAGACCCTCGTGACTGATGCTCATGAATTCCGATCTCCATAAAAGCTTACCCCCAGAGCGGACTATGATGAGACCCTGACACATAAATTGTACGCGTTACAGTGGCGAGGTAATTACGTTGACATTTAGGGAAATGACTCCGAATCTGAATTACAAATCGCGATGTGAGGCCTCTGGGTTTCACGACCGGGTTCCTTTTTTTGACCTTCGTCAATGACATCAACAAATTGACGAAAAAGGAAAAGGAAACTGAAGCGGCTTCGAAATGCAACAATGCTATACTTTAGTACAGAGCGACACAGAACATCCTACCTGCCTCTATCGGACTGCGCACTTCTGCACATTTACATGCTATAGTGCATTAACATCCTTCAGTTATTTTTTATTTTTGCATAAGGACATCCTTTGTGTAGTTACTGTACATCACTTCTATGCAATAGCATCTCGTGTATAGTTATTTAATCTAGAGCTTTATTATATATTATTGAATAGCATCATTCTTCTGTGCAATAACTTTTTTTTTTTACAGATATTTAACTTGTAGCTTTACTATATTTTTGCATATTTGAATCCTAGATCTTATTCGTCGTCTATATTCTTAATGTTTACTTTGCGACTTGGAGCTGCGGTAACGAACAGAGTTTCCCTTTGGGGATTGATAAAGTATACTGATTTTTATAGACTTAAAAACGTAGATACATTTTGCACGCGATGGGGAATAGTCGGGATTTTTTTTCTGTTTGCTCGTTCCGGTAGACAGAAATTGCTCGGCAGATAGCACAAACACCTCCAGTCCCTTAAAATATATAATAAGGCATTAATAAAGAAAGGCCTAAACCTAAAGCATCAATGAACATCTTTGCAACTTAGTATTATTAAAGCTGACTTCGATGTTAAAAAGATAAATGAATTGGATGATTGGGGTTCAAGCACCAGCACCTTGTTGGGCCCTTAAGAGTCCCTTAACCTATCCCCTAGCCATACGGATGCCATGTAATGGCTGACCGTATGCTCTGACCCCAGCTTCCCAAGTTGGGATATGCGAAGAGTCAAATATCACCGCTAATATAGTAACAAATCCTCCTAAAAAAAAAGGATCCTGAGAAACTCCAGAGCCGTGAGACAAGAAAAAAACACAAGAATAAATAAAATTAAAATATATAGATTGGTTTTGGCCCTCGCGTGGTGCTGTACGTATGTGATACACTAGAAGGAGAATGTAAAGCACAGCAGGTGGACGTTCTTCACAGAAGCCGTGTCCACACACGCCGTGACAGGGTGTGCAGGCTGTGAACTTATTCATAATGTTAATCAGAGTCTCAGACACACAGAGGTACGATGAAAGCGCGCACTTTATTTCCGCCATATATAAAATAAAACCAGGTATATTTCATGTGGGAATGACTGCTGTTCTCAAGCTCGCTGTAACACGTACCTGCACCTGGCGCTTCTTGATCTCCTCCAGCATGAGAGTCAAGCACTTGGTGAAGTCGGTCAGATCCTGATCGGCGGTTAAAATCAGACGGCAGTTCTGAGATTGGAGGAAAACAGACAGACAGACAGACAGACAGACAGACAGACAGACAGACAGACAGACAGACAGACAGACAGAGAGAGAGAGAGAGAGAGAGAGAGAGAGAGAGAGTAAAAACAAATCCTCAAGGATAGTATCAAAAGTGTGTTGTCTCTTTCTGGTTATTGGTGTTTAGATCAGTTATAGATTCATGAAGTTGACCAAACTTCACAAAGAACAAATTTCAATCGGAGCGTTTTTTTAAATGCATGGTGTATAAGTGACATCGCTCGTTTCCGGTAGGACTGCGTGGAACACGGCGTCTCGCCGATCTCTGTTCTGCCTGAATAGATGCGACTTGGTGTGCTGTTCTAGGTGACTGCACAATCGCAGCGGGGATTATAAAACCCCTGCTTCTCACAGTTAGGACACAAGAGCCTTTGCATGATTATTATTCCAACAAATGCTTTAAGCGTCGTGTGAGTGACAAAGGTGCGGCGTTTTCTCGGAACGAGAGCCTTTGGTAAAATTCTGTTTGCGCGCTGTTTTTTGTTTGTTTCCCCTCGGGGTTTGCTTGCTCATGGGAAAGCAAATGTCAGTTTGCTATGGGAAAGCAAGATTTATATTAGAATTTAAATAAAAATACCTTTTCTGAGTAGAAATTCTTGACCTCAGGTGTAATTGAGTCAAAGTCTCCGCTTATATAATCTGGTAGAAAACTGAGCGAGAGAGAGAGAGAGAGAAAAGTTTTTACTTTTATACTTATTTGTAAGTAAGTATTACTATTGTTATATACACTATAAGGACCTCTATAGCCACACTTATATAATTTTATAATTACTTATAAGTTACGCTTATAATGAATTTTACTCCCATTTATACTTATTTGTAAGTATTACTATTCTATATATACATATATTATATATGGTATATATAATATTGGATGTGTCATATACAATGAATATTGTATATTCTATTACAATTCTATCTAATCTATTTTATATAATTCCAAATACATCCTATAATGTATAACGACTTAAGATATTAAGACCTATAATGCATTATAAGAAACGTTATAGTTATATTTATACTTTTTTTTTTTTTTTTTTTTTTAAACTAAATTGAAAAA
>JAOUQX010000020.1:1403524-1413881 GCA_028566295.1 Liobagrus marginatus | reverse complement strand
GGTGGCTTGCCTGGTGCGAGGCTTGAACCCCCGACCCTCTGATCACTGACCCAGAGCCTTATACCATTGAGCTACCATCACCCAAAAAAAATGTGTGATGGTCAAGGGTTCCAATACTTTCGATCATATAAACTTTAGAGTATAAGGATTTTTACACAGATTAGACTCTTACTCTCTCCTTGTTGAAATATCTTCTCCTCTTCTGGGGTTTCCAGTTTCAGTGGGTTTACAAAAGCTGCCCTAAAACAGGGGTGAGGATTATAAATATTAATATTAGTAAATGAATACATCAATCAATGAATCAATAAACCAATCAATAACGAAATCAACCAAGCAATCAATCACTAAACCAATAAGTAAATAATCAGCACTTGATCTTGTACCGTTTGTTTTCTGCATCTCGCGCGACCATCACGAACGTGGCATCCAACACCGGTGTGTACGCTCCATCCTGGAACTGTGGAGACGTAAAGGGCACTTACTTTGTTTTATTTTACACTCGACTTCTACTTTAAGTAAAATCGAAAATAACATTTGATGAATTTTTTTTAAACAACACGGTAAAACAAAGACTCAATCAGTTCCACGCTTCTTCCCCCGAATTGATGACCTCATACGGTACGACATCATGCTGTACGTTTCGCCTCACACACAGAAAAAGTGTCTAAAGCCTCAGTCTACGTGTCGGACCTGCTGTGTGCGGTTACGCACCTGCATCATGTGCATCTTGGCTTCGATGGACGTCTTCCCCACCCACGTCACATGACCCGTGAACTTGATATCGCAGTCTGGGTAGATGATGTTTCGTCGCATGTCTAGAAAGCAAACATGATTTTAGGTCTACTGTATGTTTGTGTTGTTGGTGTTACGACCTTTATTAGAGCAGCGTTATGAAGTAATACCGATTTTGTCCACCAGGGCGGTGACGATGGACAACGGCGATCGCTCCAGCGCCTTATTCCAGGTGTGAGAGTAACAGATGAGCACTGCGGCACAGAAGAACAATAAACAACATGCCACGCTGCCCGGAACAATTTTAAGACTGGATTTAGTTCAGGTTAAGCGTGCTAAAAAGTTTTGGTACCCGCTAAACTGTCGAGGTCCTCCAAAATCCGACCGAACCTTAATAAAGGAAAACGTAGTTATGAGATGTTATACGATATTCTTCACATTCAGACCGTCAGGTTTGCGGTTGTGCTACCTGACGCTGTTGTGGAAGTTGAGGTATTTCTCGCGGAGCGACGGCTGCGTCCCTAACGGAAGGTGCACCTCGATCTCGCTTTCCTTCATTGTCTTCGCTGGAAGTTCCTCCTGACTGTTGGCGAGGTGTTTACTCAGGGAGCTTCTCTCAGCCAGGGCCTGCTGATGATCCCTGCATGACGGTGAAAAGAGGATCGTCAACGCGACATACGGTACCGCGCGACGTGCTTGGAACTACTTTACAAACCGGGACGTACTTCCAGTTAGTCGACGCTCCGACGATCTGCCGCAGCCGATTGCGCACTGCAGGGAAAAACGTCAAACGGGAAGCGGTTAATCATCCGACTACGACAAACACGTGCTACTTACAGACGGCGGCATGCAGAAGCACGGCGTTCGATCATATCGTCTCGATCGGCGGCACAGCTTTAACTGTTAAACTGCCCGCCGAATATTAACCAAAAATAATCATTAAAGATTTTAAATAATTGATTAAAAAAAGAAATGATTGGAAGATCATGAGTTCAATTCGCAGCAGCAACTGTGGGGCCGCTGAGCAAGGCCCTTAACCGCCTACTGCTCAGTTGGATAAATAAGATAAATGTAAGTCGCTCTGGATAAGGACGTCTGCTAACTGCTGTAAATGTAAATCTGGCGCCATCTTGTGGCCGTTTTGAAAATTGTCATTACAGCGCGGCATGGTGAGGAGGCAATAAAAGAGCTTAAAGATAAAATAATTAATTAGCTTATAGTAATTGATAAAATTATTGAGCTTTTTTTATTTTAATTTCTATTTTAATTCTACGGTAATTAAAATTAGAATCCATTGTGTTTAGCCAACACACTGGTTTTAGAGGTCATGTGACACACAGCTTATTAGAAAATAAACACAAAGTTTGAGACGATATGAGGAAAATCGGCCAGGAGCAGAAAGCCTGCTGAGAGAGCGATGCCCCATAAAGACTGAAATAAAAACGAATAAAGAAAATATAAAGAAGCGTGGACGAACGATCACGACGTCTCTAAAGGTCACGTCTGTGCACGTTTTGTTTTTTTAAAAGAAATAAAGAGGAAGGAGTTCATTACAGGCTGATTAGACAAGACAAGTGGAATTTTACCAACAACACACCGTTGGTCACAAGCAAGTGTGCGTTTCCTGTAAGGACACACAAACGCATCAAAATAAAAACAAACCAACAAAAAGAATCTGCAATCTGACAGCCCCACAGCAATTTACACTTTCAATAGCAAACGTCTGGAAGGAGTCTCCGGTGTCAGTCCGAGTTTACACACACGGGCGAGACGTGGAGACAGGAAATTAACCCGAGTGTAAACTTGTTACTGTAGTAGATTTTCTCTCGTTAGCCCCAAATAAAATATCATTTAAAAACACTATAATAAGGTGTCATTCTTTAATCCATTAAAGTTAATTATCCATGAGGAATTTTAATTGTTGTTAAATTGCTGTGGGGGGAAAATAAAACACTGTAGGATTCACTGAAGTGTTTATTCCAGTGTGGATTACATTCATCATTACTTTAATTTCAAATGTGTGTGTGTGTGTGATAGAGAGACAGAGGGGAAAAAAGAGAGACAGACAGTGTGAGTGATTACAAGAGAGAGAGAGAGAGACAGAGAGAGAGAGAGAGACACACACACACAAAGAGAGACAGACAGAGAGAGAGACAGACAGAGAGAGAGACAGACAGAGAGACAGACAGAGAGAGAGACACAGAGAGAGAGACACAGAGAGAGACACAGAGAGAGAGACACAGAGAGAGAGACACAGAGAGAGAGACACAGAGACAGGGAGAGAGAGAGAGAGAGAGAGAGCTTTACCCTCGGCCATATCAGGAGCTTTGCCCTGTTGAGAAAACGCCCTGCATGTCCCGGATGCTACTGACTTCAAAACTCTGAAACAAACAAAAATATCGAAAAAAATTTACCTAAACTTTTTTATATAATATAACACAACGGCATTCAATAAGCTACAAACAGCGTGTTAACATGTTAAAGAGACTTTATTTAAAACTCAGCTGCACATCTTCATAATAAAACAAACTAAACGGCTATCCGCTAGCAGCTTTAGCTAACAGCTAATCCGTATCCGAACTCTGGAATCGGTTCATTATAATCTTAAAGATAAATACATAAATTACAGGGCAAAATAACAAGTCCGATGTGAACTTATGACGAACGAGTTTATCAGCACCTATATGAAAACATTTTATTTTGTTCGTTTTCTTTGACAGCTCTAATCCTAAACCTTTCCAAGGTGGCGGTACATCCAGAGCGGCTGTGTTCTCAAAAATGTCGATATTAAATGTTTAGGGCACTGCGTCTGTTATTGTGCAGATCCGCTCACTCTGTACCCTATGTAGAGCACTTCAATAGTGATTATGCAGGCAATTGAGCTTTACTTGAAGAGCTATGTGATTGGTCAGGCCGATACGCAATAACTTCCGGGTTTGAAGACTTTTAATAATTTTTTTTTAACCGTAATCACTGTACGATTTGTCTACTTATCCGTACAATTTGAATGTAAAATAAATAAAAACAAATAAACAATGCTACTTTTACATGTAAACTACGTTGAATATTTTATTAGTTGATAAAAAAAATCAGACAAACCAGACATAATAAAGTGCAGGAATGAGAATGACAAGAGAGAAAATATCCTGCCTTTTGTCCTAATTTATGTTGATATCTTCATTAAGCTGACATTTAAAATGATCACAATATTTTATTCAATATAATAAATAAAACAGTAATATGACAGAGTTCTGTTAAACATATACCAAATAAAAATATCAACTTTATAAATATCAATCGTTTCAATAGAATTCAATCTTAACGAGCAAACACAAACAATCTGTACACATCATTAATTATTTAATAGGACAATTCATATGAAAACAGCTTCTTTACACGTCAGACTGAAAAACACATTTCAGCTGATCACCTTTCCATGGCGGAAAACTGAAACTATAGAAATTATGATTTAATGGCATAAAGTAATGGAGTATAAGAATAATACTGTTTACACGCTAGTGCAGAATTCCTGTTCTCCAATAGGAATAAACAAAGCAGTTAATATTTCTTTCTTTAATTAATCCATAACTTCACCTCTTCTTCTTCTCCTCTTCATTTCTGGACAGAAAAAGAGAAAATGCAAAGCTGGAATACGGCACGATTTCACAACATAAGTTTAAGTAACAAGATTATGACGATAAATAGTATGAAGACGCCCAGATCCATAAACTGTCCAGAAACTTCCGGTTTTCTAGACTCACCTCTTTGCCAGGTGATGTTTTTTTCCACACGTCCTCCAAAAGCACACGTGTCTGTGAACCCAAACTGAATAACTGGTCTTTGGCGCCCTGAAAGAAAAAACATGAAACATTTAAAAAATAAATGAATTTAAGCAATACGTTAACACAAGGCAATGCAGCCATCTGTGTGTTTGTCTTCACCGAAAGTTTTCTTTGTACACATACTATATATCTGTGCCTAAATTTTAGGCATCCTCAAAAAATTAAGTAATGGTTTAGAAAAAAAGCCGTCGTTAATTATTAAAGAACAACGTAGTGTATGATTTTATCCGGTTCTACCTACACGGAACGTTCTAGAGCACCTGTGAAACAGATTCTATAGTTTCTGTACAAACAGTCGTTCATTCACTGACTATTTATAACAAAAACAAAAGTGTAAACTTGTCCTGAAGACGTTCTGGTGTCAGTCTTGCCTTGGCCAGAGAGGCGGCATGCTGTGGGTAGAACAGGGACACGCTCAGAGTCATCAATCCAGCAGGAATGAGAAAGCGTTTTACTCTGCCACCTTAAAACCATCCAAGAAAAATCAAGTCATCGTGTGTTATTTCACTAGAACAGAAAGTAATAACTAACAAAAATAATAATAATCATCAACAAAAATCTCAATTTCATGCGTACCTTTGGCAAGGTAAAGGCCGAGGATTGCAGAAAAACCCACAGCAGCGACACTTGGGTAAAACTCGGAAGGAGGATTCATCAGGAACTCTTTAGTGGCTGAAACACAATCTAATATAATTAATTGGCAAATTATTATAAAGAAATTTGTTGTGCACTAACTCAACCTTCTTACCTCTTACCGTCTGACCAGATGCGTTAATACCAGGCTCCATGGTCGTATAAAACTCCTGAAATATGGAATAGATGTAAAAATGAACTCGTGTGTTGACTGAAAGGGAACTTGTACATGAGGACTGGAGTTCTTACAGAAGCAATAAAGAGAGTACCTCTGCTTTATCCAGGGCAGATGATGTCTTTTCCTGGACAGAGGGGAAAAATACAGATGGTTCAGGACACCAAGAGCTAACCAGCTAACGGAAACATGATGCATGATATGTTCCTCGAAACAATATTTTTGATTAGGAATTTAAACCTTTATATTTTATTTTTGTAAGTGCAGCACAAAATTTATTTCAGCAGGCGTCTGCAATCAATTAATATGTGCTGATGAAGATGAGAAGGTGAAGATGCTGATGGTGGCTGATGATAATGATGATTATAGGGGTGATGAAAAAGACAGTGGTTGTAATGATGATGATGATGATATTGGTTGTGGTGGTAATGATGGCAATGATAATAGTGCTGGTAATATTGATGATGATTATGGAGGTGATGAAGACGATAAGGTGGTGAAACTGATGCTGATGACGACGACAACAACAATGATGATGATGATGATAATGGTTGAACCGATTATATAAAGCAAGACCGAATCATCCATTCTTTTTATCTCTAAACCCATAGAGCAATGCGCCAGCGCTTTAGTGCTTTAGCCTATCTGGCTCTCTTACCATTTCACTTAAACACTTCAAATCAGCTTCCCAATTAAAAAATTTTATGTTAAGAAAATTAGCATAAATGTTCATTTAATTCTTACTGCTGTTTAGTGTTTGCTCATACCTGCCACCACGCTGTGTACGGCTCCGCTGATTTCCTCAGAGATGATACACTCTGTTCCACGGAGCCGACTTTCTGCTTCACACAGTGCGCTCGGGCGTGTGGGGTGGTGTACAGAGAGAGCTAAAACACACACGAACGTCACATCCTACTATTTCACACTCAGACCTCAAAACTACAGCATCCACGATTTATACTGATGAATATGAGCAGTGCCTGGAACTGAACACACACCTCATCTGTGCGCAGAGTCGAATCACTTTCGTCATCCTCACCGGCAGCAAAAACACGTCCCGACACGAAGGACAGAGAGCCGGGCAACGCTGCCTGCAAAGACCAGAAAGGGAAACAAACTCCACTACATAAGTAAAAGTGATTCTACTGTCATTAGATAAATATATGTCTTAATTAATATCATTCCTAATGTAAAGATTAAAGGACAGCTTTTAATTATACAATGAATGCTGTGTTTTAAATAGGTGAATTAGATTTTTTTCCTTCATAAGAAACACTTTTAGATAATAAATAAATACTAGTGTGTCTACAGTAATATGAATGGCCCTTAGTGTTTTTATTTTAAAAAAAAACATTTTTATGTAGGACAGAAATACGATTACCAAGCATGTAACATGCAGAACTAAAAGGGGTTTTTATTTGTAAAAATGTAACTTATATGATCTTAAGCAAGCATTTTTTCAGCAAATAAAGTTATTTACAAGTCATAATTAGTTAGCGATACTATTCCGCGTTAATTAAGCTCAAATTAAAATTTTACTGGTATAAAAATTGTACTATTCCACTCTTTTTAGTCAGTTATTTTTTATATTAATATATTGTTATATATTTATAGTTATTGTCAGCTTTGCTGCCTGAACACAATGTTAGCATTGAGCTAACCGCAGCAGTTTAGCGTCATTAACTAACGTTAGCTCTCACAACAATTTAACAGGAATTAAGTCCAATACGGATAATTATTACATCAAAATGTCACAGGAAACATCCTATACGCATGTTTATTTTTTTATTTTATTTTACCTTCGCGAATATTCGGCTAGCCAACATTCCCACATTCAACTGTCCCAGTTGACTACGGCAAGCAGAAGAGGACAAATATTTGGAAAACGCGTTTTAGAAATAGCTTTGAAAACGTATGTCGTTTATTAAACCTTTTAATTATTTTAGTTTGACAATACTTATGTATACTTTCTTAAAACACTCATCGCAACGCAAATTACAGGTCTAAAATGAATAACTCATAAAGGTAAAGTTCATTTTCTGATCTAATTGCCTGTGCTTTATTACTATGTAAGCAGTTGGGAGCATGCATTTATTGGATAATAATCAATGAGAGGATTGTGTGATGATCCGTAATAAGCTTATCTGTGGAATGGTTTTCCCACAACCACACATGATTTATTTCTCTTACACGTGTCATGGGTGGCTGAAATGAGGCAGGATGCAAGTGCAGAAAGTTTTTTCTTTTTATTTCCGTGACTGTAATTCACACAAAAAAAAATACCCCAAAAAAACTCAGAGACTTAAGACTAGAAACTTGAAACCCTGCTGTACACTGCACAACATCACGCGAACACAAGGCAAAGAAACAATCAAACGTTAGGGAATATATACAAGACTAAACGAGGAACTAATGAACAAAGACGAGCTACACCTGGGAACAATCAGACAGCACGCGAGAGGGAACACGACGACGCACATGGCAAACCTAAACAAAACAAAGAATGCCTCAGGCGCACCATCTGGTGGCCAGGCTGGGTACTGACCCAGTAACCCTTAACAACATGATTACAACAATGAAAACAATTAGTCAGTGATTGATTTATTACAGAATGACATGTTAACTGCTGTTATAGTATATAATGCACTGAATTGTTTGACATCGATGTCTATGTTTGTAAATAAAAATCAATTTGTATTCAACATTATAAAAGATTAGTTACAAAATGTAAAAAACACATTTTTTTAAATAGTGATGAACTTCATCACTATGAATTCACTATGAATAACTATGATGATTTCAGTTATATGCTATAAATAAACAGCACTGTGTCTTGTGTCTGTGGAACTGAATTGAATAACACAATATACTGCTTTAATAGTTAACTGATGGAGGCACAATGTCATCATCTTTAATTATCAGTGGAAACATCAGCACTATTCCAAACTCCTTTTTTAGTGTCTGGATGATTTCTACATCAGTAAGATCTGTTTTGGTGGTCTCTACTGGTGGCCCATTGTCACTGCTCAGGTGAGTGATGATCAGTTTTCTGCCCATCAGAGTAACCCTTCCGTTTGGTCGTAGGAGGCTGCAGAGGGACTTGCAGAAGAAGAGAGAGCTGCTGGAGGTCTGATGATACTCACACATGGCCGTAAAGTCCTCTCTGTGACACGGCTGAAGGGTGAACTTGTACAGCTGCACCCAGGATGAACCGTCATCACTCTCGGTTTCCATAAAACGCAGATTTTCTGCAGCTCGGACCCGGTACACGCCATGACTCTGAGTTTGAGGACTGTCTGTCTCGAGAGGAAGAGGGAGCTGGAATCCGGCCCCGAATCCTACGTCACAGAGCCACCGTTCCCCGTCCAGGGTCACCATCAGGACCAGGTGATCAAACGGAGGTCCGTAACAGCCGGTGAACCGATTCTTCACCTGAGCAGAAAGAATCACGACTTTAAACCCGAGCTGAGACAAGAGCCAGTAGAAAAGCGTGTTGTTTTCGTAGCAAAACCCGCCACGTCTTTTTAACACGATCTTGTCATAGAGCAGCGCGAGCTCGAGGCTCACGCGCTCGCCGCTGTGAATGCTGAGATCTTCAAAAGGAACCGCGAGCAAGTGCTGGAGGTGAAGAAAGCGCAAAGTGTCCAACGTCGGATGGAACGGACTCGAACCGGAGCAGCCGATGCGCAATAAATACTCCTTAACGTTCATGGTCATTTATTAAAACATAAATACAACCACAATGAAAGCTTATGTTCTGAAGTCTAACACTTCCTGGTGCAAAGTTCGTATTTGAGGGACAACCGAGCTCGCGTTTTATTCGGAAGTAGCTATTGTGTAAGTCTGTATTCGTTTATCAAAAAATAAATAAATAAATAAAAGTTAAAAAAAACTTTTTTCAGGGGAAAATAGCTTATGCATTCGCAACAAATCCGTAGAATGCGGAAGATGACGTCATAAATAAATTTGCCTGTTCCTCGAAGCGTCATGATTATTATTCTTTTTTTTTTGCATTTTAAAACCTTTAACTAATGAACGATGATTTTCTGTGTGACAATATAATTTTTTTTAAAGAATAGGAAATAATAACTGTCAATAAAAATGGCGATCAGTTATTAAAAAAAGATATTTAGGTGTTGGAAGAAACCTTCTATTTTTACATTGGGACATTTACAGCCTGGAGCTTGTACAGTGAACTATATAGACTATATTTGACATTATAAACAACATATGCAGAATACGTCTTCATAACATGTATACTGTACTACTGCAGGAAACTACAGTATCCGTGCGCCCTCTTGTGGTGAACAGCACGAAGTCCTGATGGTGCTGTATCGCATGATGTGCTCTCTGATGACGCCGCTTGTGTATTCTAATGAATTATAATCAGCAAGCTCGGAGAGGCTTCAGGGGAACCTGTTGCTCATTTACAATGAGAGACGGATATGTCAGAATCAATCGGTCAAGTCGAGTCAAGCCGATCAATTAATCAAGCCGAGTCAAACTGATCAACCAATCAAGCAGATCAATCAATCAAGCTGAGTCAAGCCGATCAATCAATCAATCAATCAATCAAGCCGAGTCAAGCCGATCAATCAATCAAGCTGAGAGACGTCTCCAAAAAGTAAACATCTACTACCTTTCTGAAACAAAGATTTACTCGTACCCACAAGCTTACATTCGTTTATATAACGGAGGAAACAAAACACATTTGTTTTGAAATGGAGTATTATTCAGCTGTGTGTAAATGTTTGCACACCCCCGTGTTTCTAAGTAAAAAAAAATGTGCCATGGCTTATTCGAAAGTATGATGTCATGCGTTCCTTTATAATCATGTTCAGTCTAAATCGTATGGTGCCTGACTTTAAATGTGGTATACTTTGTCTAATGTTGGTTTAATAGGTATAAATAAGTAGTTTAAATAACCTGACACTATATTTAATGCATTATATATATATATATGCATTGATATATA
>JAOUQX010000020.1:1358123-1370004 GCA_028566295.1 Liobagrus marginatus | reverse complement strand
AAAATCGCTTACTTCAGCGACGTGTCGAGCCGCGTGGCCTTCTGGGAAGCTCAGCAAGTATGCGAGGTGGACGGAGGCTCGCTCCTGAGCGTGGAGAACGTCACCGAACAGCAGCACATCGAACAACTTCTGCAGAATCTCAGCAGGACCAGTTCCGGTTCGGGAATCGCCGACGGAGATTTCTGGATCGGTCTGACCCGCGTGGAGCGCGGGAGTCCAGGGGAACACGCAAGCTACACTTCCTGTCCGGATCTGTACAGATGGACGGATGGAAGCGTGTCTCATTTCAGGTGCGTGGATTAGATGTTCTCCGCCGTCCGTACGTCTAAGTGTCGAGATGAAAAAGTGTGTGTGTGCGCGCGGTTCCTCATCACGTTGTCGGTGTGATAGGAACTGGTACTTCGACGAGCCGTCCTGCGGAGGGGAGGCGTGTGTCGTGATGTACCATCAGCCCACCGCTCAGGCTGGTTTAGGAGGACCGTACCTTTATCAGTGGAACGACGACAGGTGCAACATGAAGCACAACTTCATCTGCAAGTATGAACCAGGTACACATGAGGTTTTTTAAATTTCCATGCGGTTGTGACGACGTCACGTCAACATAGCGGATGTAGTACAGCTGAATTTGATCCATACTACCCAGAACCATATTATATACAGTACATCGTACATTTTCAAGGGTCGGAAAGTGCGTAATAACTTAAATTTACTCCCTACTTAAGCGGTATGCCATTTCAAACGCAGCCAAAATATTATTGTTGTTGTTATTATTGTGTTATTCTTGGTAATATAGATTAAAAAAAAATTAAAAAAAAGAATGAAAAAAGATGTAACACTGGTGATGGTGATGAGGAGGTTTTTTGGCGTCGATGGTAGGAAATAAAAAAGACTTATTATTATTATTATTATTATTATTATTATTATTATTATTATTATTATTATAACTCCAAAATCTTTATCTTTACCAAAACTGTTTAGTTGAAGTTTCTGGTTATAGTTAGTACTTGTTAGGGCGAGTCTACGCATTAGCATCTTTTTGTTTGCCTGAATAAGCCAATCAGATTTGAGAATTCAACATCGCAGTGGTTGTTAAATAAATGTTGTGGTTACAGAAAGCCACATGGTGAAGGAGCATGGCGACAGACCCGCGAGCCATGACGCAGGTAGCCCCAGCTCCAGTCATCGGTCACATGACTTCGCGTCCACGAATATTTACTTTGCGCCTATCTTTCAGCAGACCATGAAGAGCAGACGAAAACTCCGGATGTTTCTGAGGACACCAGCCTTTATGTCACTGTGGCAGGACACCCAAGTAATATCGCTCGTTAGCGGTTAGCATTAGCATGGAACGAGCCTGATTCGGATATTTATCTGCGAATCTGTTATGTCTGTAGGTATGCTGCTGATTTATGTGATCATCCCGACCATTCCTCTGATCCTGCTCATCCTCGTGGCATCAGGAACCTGCTGCTTCCAGATGCTAAGCAGGTGATTAACAATAACATTCTCACATTACAAATAGCACAGACACGCGGCAATTAAGCTCGCCAAGCCTTCTCCAAATACCGCAGCACGTCTGGCGATTAGTGGAGCAGGTTCTCATGTTTTACTGCTAGTTATACAGTTGGAGGTGATAATAGACATGATTTATTTATTCTCAGACTTTCCGTTTCACACTTTTTTTATATATAGTAGGCTTGATATTTTACATGAATCATTCATTAGGACATGTGATTCTTAAATGGTTCATTTATTCACACGGTATTTCTACGGTACCTTCGTTACTACGTTTGATTCCTAAATGATTCATTTATCCAAATGTAATTTCTACAAGACTCGTATATCTGCATGGGATTTCAAAATGATTTGTTTATTACATGTGATTCGTAAATTTGATTCTTATATCCACATATGATTTGTACATGACTCATTCGTTTTCACATGTGATTCCTCAGTGATTCATTTCTCCACGTGATTTCTACATGATTCGTTTATCTAAACATCATTTCTACACGAGTTATTTGTCATTAAGTGTGATTCCTGAATGATTCATTTATCCACACGTGATTTCTAAATGATTCCTATATCCACATATGATTTCTAAATGATTTGTTTGTTATTACGTGTGATTCTTACATCTGATTCTTATATCCACATGCGATTTCTACACGATTCATTCGTTATTACATGTGATTCCTAAATGATTCATTTAACCACATGTGATTTCTACATGAATCATTCCTCTACATGAATCAATCCTTTATTTGCAGATGATTTTAACATGATTCGTTTATTTTCACATCATTTCTGAACTCAAATCTTTTGTCATGTCTATTTTCACCCATGGTTTTGTTTATTCCATATCGTCCACATGACGACATATTAACTTAATTTGGTGTTTGTTCGGAGAACTGAATCGGAGTCGGTTCGAAAAAACTCTTGAATCAAACAACATAATCAATTTCTCTTCCCTCGAACAGTGTATAAAGCATACAGCAGCATTCACCCCAACGCCCCGTACTTTGCAGAACATCAGTTTTATTTATGTAAATCATTTCATTTCTTCATGCCTTCACCTCCCGCCCAGCAATGTGTTTTTAACAGATTTCCAATCACTCGCAAAGCCAAACTCGGAGCAGTAAAAGGCTTTCTGGAGTGTGTTCAATTCCTCGGGGCTAAAACGCGTTCATCTTCCCAGCAGCGCCGTGCCTTCTGTTTTACGACCCCCTGTCACTCCGACACTATTAAACTTACAGCTAGATTTATTTCAGGATTTAATTCAAACCTTTCGTATCATTTCTCAGAACTGAAGCGTACACATGTTTACAATCACTAATAGAAAAATCAAACCTTTCTAACGTACGGTTCTTATGCGATTAAGGTTTAATTAAGCCTGAACTTCACGTACGTGTTTCATCTCTTTTATCCGCGTCGCACAGGAAACCGCGGACGAAGACGAGCGTGACCCAGTCCACGCTCTGGATCTCCAAGGCGCCCAAATCGGACAGCGCGATGGAAGTGTAAAAGATTCTCCGCTACGCCATCTCTGGTTTACACAAACGCTACGCTATCGTCTACACACTCGCACCGAGTCTCGCTCGCCGATTGTTTCATTAATCTCGGTTTCCTCTTCGCCTACCGAGCCGACTCCGTAATCACGCCCGCGTGCGTTCCTGCGTATCCTCTTTCGTCCCGCTCTCTCCGTTTCCTTCCCTTCCTCCCTCCGAGAGCGCCATCGCTCCATCACCAAGCGCTCTCATTTGCAGAAGGAGATCTTTAGCTAATTGCCAGCAAACACACAGAGCGATTAAATTACCGTAATTAAGACGGCTTTAAGCCGTTACAGGATCTACGTAAAGAGATTAGATCAAAATGGCAATTAAATCGAGTCGCGCCACTTCCAACATTCCTCTGCACCGGATAAAGGTTCTAACTGACACTATGTAAGAACTTTATTTGTTTTCATTTTAAACTCCCAGGGAATATTAAGGTTTATTAACTAGAGTGCTTCATTATAAATTCTTATCTAATGTTGTTTTTAATACTAAACATTAATCAAAGCGAAATGTAAACACCTCGGAAAAAGAACAAACCGGTAAAGCCGCGTGATGGAGTTCAACGCTAAATAGTTTCAGAGTTGCCACTCAAAGTTTTATGATTATTCTCTAATAGCAACATGTAAGAAAGTATATCGCACTCGGTTTACAAACTTGCGTTAACTAATGTCCATTATAGCAGCGGTAAACACTCATTCATTCACCAGTCGTCCGTTATTCCGTTTGTCCAGAGTTATTCTCAGCCAGAACTCTGTAAAGCTTCATAAACGGCCCTAAAGGCGAACCTTGACGCCTGTTACAAAACGCTGAAACTAGAGACTCCTTTTTTTTTTTTTAAATGATATGGAAGTGTAGGTCATGTGACCGTATTATAAAATACATGAGTGGCATCTAATTATGAATATATATAAATAAATAAATAACTACAAAAATATGACACACTGTTATAACTTAGCTTTCATTGGTCCATGAACTGTCCGGTGGGCGTGGCTTAATTCAAGGCAGATTCGAGTAGTCATGCTCGTTAAGCCAAGACACAGGAGAAAATCAGGAATGTAACAATTTTAGCTCTCCAAGCTATGGCTTTTAGCTTACTCCGCTTTTGTTTGCTAGCTTAGCTTTTATCAAACACTTTTGTGGACGGGAACAAGTTCGAACAGGTTTATAAAGGGAAAGGAATGATCGCAATCTTCATGTAGACGTTATGAGTCATCAGTCATTTACGCCTCATACGCCCAGTGTTTCTGTGTAAAAAAAACAGCAACATTAGTTTACACTAATCTGTTCCCCGGGGCTTTAAAAGAGCCGCACGGGTTTTAAAACAAGTTTAGCGTTTTCCTTCTGTACGACACATGCGTCATTATTTCCCGGAGCTTTTTCCAACCGGAGTAACAGCAGCGTAGCATCTCCATGCGACAGCGACAATAACAAAAAAAGAAACTCGGCGGAGATATTTTTCTATCATGTGTGTGAAATCCTGACATCATTTATTAGTAAAACTGCACATCATAAAAGACAAATGTGTGAAATGTCAGAAGGCGTAGTGTTGTAGAAAGCGGATTTAATAGACGGTGCGTTCAGTAAACAGGAGGACCGCTACAGAAACGCCGTGGCTTGTACAGTTCGGTGCATATCTACGTGTGTATGTGATTTAGAGGATCTGTTTTCATGTCTATTTTTTGGGAAGTCAATAAAATAAAAGTTATGACTGAAGGGATTTAAGTGTGGAGTTTGTTTCGAGTTATTTAAATATCCCATTAAAACCGGTCCTAAACAAATAACGATGTTCGGCACGTGTGTAAAAACGCTTTATAACTAAATGCACGAATGGGCAAGAAAGGAAATAGGGAAGGAAGGAAATAAGGAAGGAAAGAGGTATGGAAGAAAGGAAATAAGGAAGAAAGGAAAGAAAAAAATAAGGAAGGAAAAAGGAAATAAGGAAGGAAGGAAAGAGGGAAGGAAGGAAAAAGGAAATAAGGAAGGAAAGAGGTAGGGAAGGAAGGATAGAAAGGAAAGAAGGAAATAAGGAAGGAAGGAAGGAAAGAAAGAAATAAGGAAGGAAGGAAATAAGGAAGGAAGGGAAAAGGAAATAAGGAAGGAAAGAGGGAAGGAAGGAAGGATAGAAAGGAAAGAAGGAAACACGGAACGAAGAAAGGAAGGAAGGAAATAAGGAAGGAAGGGAAAAGGAAATAAGGAAGGAAAAAGGGATAGAAGGAAGGAAATAAAGAAGGAAAAATAAATTAGTGAAACAGTATTTCTCAGGTGATTTCAAAACAATTTTAAACAATATTTAAATACTACCAACAAAAGATTAATTATGACAAATTAGGATCAATTATTTCCTAAAAGAACAGCTTTTATTATAAAATTTTATTTTAAATTCAACGTTAACATCATTATTTGAAGAACAAGTAGAGACCAATGAAATGCGGTATATTACTACGTATGCTAATACATATGACACATAAAAATCAATAAAATCTATAAATCCTTACTGAAAGTTCTTTCATCTTTAAACAAACTCTTACAGCCTCGCTTACATTTACGGAACCAGTTTTTAAAAAGGGTGCCAATAGAATCGGTTTGAACACACTTTAAAAAAAAAAAAAAGCACAAAAAATGAAGTATTTACAATTTTTGTGAAAATTGTACGGAGCAACAATATTTAAAAATATTTATTATGTCTAAGCATGATGTGTGGAACACTTGGACGGGGTACACACAATAACACACTCCGGTCGGTGTGTAACAATTTAGAGACGCCAATCCGCCTATTCCCTTGGACTAGGAGAGGAAAATCCTCCTGTGTTCATTGCAAACAACGAGACCCAACACACTTCTTCTACACGCTGACTAAACAAGTCATTATTTTAAATAAGGGCAAATAAAAAGCATGTGAGCTAAACTTAAACACACACCAGCATCAAAATTCCATCGGAGTGTCGCTCGCGCACCATCGGGTTGATGCTCAGCGTGATCTCCGTTTAGATTCGAAATCCAGCTGTTAATTACAGAATCCATTAAATTAATCAGCGCTCGTCTTCACTTCAGCCATGAGAGCTCGTCATGTGTCACGCTCCTAATTAGCGGCACAATTAGCGCTGTAGAGACTCATGGGGGAAACGAAGAAGGAAGAAATTTTTGCTCCATTTTAAAGAACGGTGACGGCGGTTAAATGCACGATTTATTATTATTATTATTATTTATATGATAACGCTGTTAATATTGAACGTAACGTAAGAGAAGCGTTTTGATCATTTCCACGCCTAACGTCGCCATATAAGGAACTGAAAGTAAGAATGGAACAGATAAATATTGTCAGGCGCGGTCGGCTGTTAGGCGTGGATCGGAATCCGCTCGTACATTGTTATTAATTGTCATTATGTCATTATTAATGCTGCTTCATGCAGGTCATGAATGTCTGAGCGGTTCCGTACCAGCAGCTGGTGCATAAATGACCTCTGACCTTCAGAATTTGCCGGGAAACCTTCCAAAGCGCATCGAACCCAATAAGGATAAATGAATAGTTGATGGTTTCCTGTAACAGCTCATGCTTTGATACTCTTTGTTACATTACGGAATTTGCAGACAATTAAAAATGATTTATTTTTTAAAGCGTAATATAGTGTAGCTTTTATCCATTTAGAGTTACATTTACGCACTTGGAGGCCGCCCTTTTCTAGAGAAACTTCGATTAGATTAGATTGAACTCTTTATTATCCGACTGAGCAGTTGAGGGTTACGAACCTTGCATAGGTGGTACTGGGAATTGAACCAATGATCTCCTGATCAGACCAGCTTGGCTTCATCTTTTTTTCTTCTTCAATTATTTAATTAATCAATTAATTAATTAAATGAATGAATGTTTGTTTAAACATGATTAAAAAGCTAATTTTTGTGTTAGGATTACAATTTCTGGCAACCTAAATTCGGTGTAATTTCACTTCATGCCCGGTGTGCAAGGAATTCGCCTCATCTCCTACCAACATTTCCCACGATGCCTAAACCCAATAGTAATGCCAGCATCTACAGGTAAGCATGTAGGTGCTGCAAATGGCATGAGAACTAGCATACTTTCTCTTCAGATGATTTTTGGCATGTCTCCAAAACCCACCTCATCTCAGTGTCGGTGCAGTGTAAGAACACAGGCCCCTGAACTACATTAATACAAAGCCCACCTCATCTCGGTATCGGTGCGATGTAAGAACACAGGCCCCTAAACTACAGTAATACAAAACCCACCTCATCTCAGTGTCGGTGCAGTGTAAGAACACAGGCCCTTGAACCAGGATTACAAAACCCACCTCATCTCGGCGTCGGTGCAGTGTAAGAACACAGGCCCCTGAACTACAGTAATACAAAACCCACCTCATCTCGGCGTAGGGTGCAGTGTAAGAACACAGGCCCCTGAACTAAAGTAATACATAACCCACAACAATACGACGAGCCAGAAAAGAATCTCTCGAGTCGGCGTCGGTGATTCGGTGCCAAAACCCAGAATGAAACAGGTTCGAACATTCTATGCGCCACTCCCCGCGCCCATCATTCCCCAACCTGTCAACACACCTTTGCCTGGAGTCTGCAAGTGCTGGGACACACCTCGCCTCGGTGTCATACACACACTGTTCACATGGGTAGGATTTGGCGCAGGGTGTGGATGCATAACACATCGAGTTTAGCATTGTCAACGTCATGCTGTTTAATTTATGCGCTAATAACAACAACCAGATCAAACCGTCAATCACCCCATCACTCGGTAACAACACACACGAACGCCAGGGTGTACAAACATTATGCATACAAAAGAAAACGCCAGACAAATCAACACACAGACAGGCAGGCAGGCAGCTAGACAGACAGACAAACAGATAGACAGACAGATAGATAGAACAACAGACAGTCACAAAGTGACAGACAGATGCATACATAACAGATAGATAGATAGATAGATAGATAGATAGATAGATAGATAGATAGAGAGATAGATAGATAGATAGAGAGATAGATAGATAGATAGATAGAGACAGACGGAGCGACAGACAGACAACAATGAAAAGTGGTATTAAAAAGGGAAAGTGGTTGTAAAACTGTGAGTTAATTAATTTCAATTAATTTCAAGTTCAATTAATAAGTCAAATAAATAATTACATAAATCACTTCTCTAAAAACAGTATTAATTAATTTATATTTATTTATTTTTGAGTAGTTAAATAAAAAGGTCTGGGTGGAGAATGTGTTGTAACTTTACAGGTGGATTTTCGGGAAACACTGCCCCCTAGTGTACACGGCTCAGACATGCACAGAGAGATCTCACAGCACGCGGGAGTTGCACGTGCGGTTTTAATACACAGGACAAAACAACAGCACTGAGGTATAAACACAGCTATAAGGAACGAGTTCTTCTTTTGTATTAGATTCAGAAAATTATACAACTTCCTGTTGGTCATTTACAATAATTAAAATATTTTGTGTGAAAGTTATCGCACCCCAGCTTCCTAATGAGCTGGGATATGCGAAAACTAGCCAATTTCCCTACGGGCATTAATAATGTATAATAAAAAAAAGAAAATCTATAATTAACGTTTCAAAAACGTTTCACACATGACAGATTTAAATAAGCATCGTTTAAAGTAAGGTGTAGTCGTAGCCATTTTAGTTCATGGGCCTAATTAAGCATTTAGGCTCATTACAGACTAACGATCATCTCTGTTATTCCGGAACACTCGTTATCATGTAGGACTCAGGTGCAGATGTTATTTTTCCTATAAACACTTCTGTTTAACACTTCTGTTAGGTGCGGGTGCGAATGCGAGCGCAGCTCTTCCCGTGACGCACATCACCTGGTTCGAGTCACTGAGCTTTACGCTAACATCGGCTGTATATTGCATATATATTCACGCCCTCTATGACTAAGCGCGTACCGTATACGGTAAATAACAGCTTATACGACACAGATTATACATTAACGGCATTACGAGCGGTGCGGATTACGTAAACACGGAGTGTGAGCGCGCCGTTCGCACCTGGATCCCCTGTCGACGGGCGTGTGGTGGAAAAAAGGGTGGAACTGCTAAAGAAGAGCTGCAGTTAAAGCGGGTCATATGTTCGGTTCAGTCAGAAGAACTCGGGCTTTAACGTTAACGCACGACATGACCGAAAGAACTCGCGGCAGAGTGGACGTCGAGGCGTCCGGCGATGCGAACGAAGAGCTGCAGACAGGTGGGGCTTTGTTTTAAACCTTTAAAACTTTCCTTGCGATTTAAGTGAAGTTATTCAATCATTCTTTCACCCCTTCGCCAGATGTGGGTCGGTCGACGAGTTCGGGTTTCTGTGGGCGTCTCCTCACCGCTCTGTCTTTTCTGCTCATTTTCTTGACCTTCCCGGTTTCTGTGTGGTGCTGTTTAAAGGTAAGAACATTGACACACATTTGGTTCATACACACGCAGTTGCTGGATCAAGGGCCTTGCTTGAGGGCCCAGTGGTGGCAGCTTTGTTGTGGTGGGAGTTAAACCCATCCTCAGGTACATTATTTAGGAAATGCCACAATACAGAAAGAATGACATTCATCTCATTTATCCATCTGAGCAGTTCAGAGTTAAGGGCCCCGGCATTGGAGCATGGCGGTACTGCTGGTAGGGGGTAGTAGTAGTTCAGTGGTCAAGGTGTTGGGACTGCTGATCAGAAGACTGCGGTTTGATTCCCAGTACCGCCAAGCTACCGCTGCTGGGCCCCTGAGCAAGGCCCCTTAATCATCAAGTGCTCAGTTGGATAAAATCGCTCTGGAGAAGGGCGTCTGCTAAAATGCTATAAATGTAATTGGTGGTGCTGGGAATCGAACCCATGATCTTCCAGCTAGCACTTCCCTATGAATTGACCTTCAGTCCAACGTCCTCACGATTAAACATATCGTATTTATTTCTTTTTTCATTTCGAAAGCTGCTTTTATTTTCTTATTCATCTTCATACTGTATAGATTCTTAACGAACAATAGAATACATTTTCATTTATTACATATCTTTTATTACATTTATTCCATACAGGACGTTATATATATATATATATAAAACTGTATCATCTTAATGCTTATTGATAATAAACAGAACAATCTATTCTATATAGAATATTAAATGTATCATAAATTCACACGGATTTTGTGCGTTTATTCCCTTGAATCTTTTATGATTTTACGATTGATTAAAAGATTGTCCGCGAGTACGAGAGAGCGGTTATTTTCCGGTTAGGGCGACTCCTCGGCGGCGCCAAGGGACCCGGTAAGTCCAAAAATACATCCGATCCGGTTCGAGTACCTTGTTTGTTATTGTACAGTTTGTTCATTTTTAGTTCAAATTCATTTTTCATTTCGGTTAAAACGCTTTTTTTCCTTCTTCCTTTTTAAATAAAGGTATATTCTGGATCCTTCCATGCCTGGACACTTTCCGTAAGGTTGATCTGAGGACGGTTTCGTTCAACATTCCTCCTCAGGAGTTGAGTATTTTTGCTTTGCTCGTTTGAATAATAAGTCGGGATGCGCCGATACCAGTAGTTAAGGATCGAGTACGAGTGCCAATATTTTTCCTCTGGTACTCGCCGATGCCTGTACATGCATTTTAATTCTTTTGGTGCTGATGTGTCCATTTTTTAAGAACAACACATTGAGAATAATTAATACAGGACAGCAATAACCTCCAAAGGGCAATAATATGAAAGAAAAAAGTGAGTGATATTGTAGTCAGTTCTGTCTGACAAATACCATAAATGACATCACGCGAGGTATTGGTCTTTGGTATGTGTGTATTTTTACAAGTACAAGTGCATGAGCTCGGTATTGGGCCCGACAGCGTTATTGGTGCATCCGTAACAATCATAAAACATACAGATGAATGAAGGAGCTGTATATCATAATAATGTTATCATTTTCTACTCTTCCGTCACAGGTGCTGACCAAAGACTCGGTGACCATCATGGTGGACGGCGTGGTGTATTACAGAGTCTTTAATCCTACTATATCGATCACTAAAGTGGAGGATGCTAATCTGGCAACGCAGATGCTGGCGCAGACCACTCTGAGGAACATGCTAGGCACCAAGAGCTTGGCGGACATTCTGAGAGACCGTGAGGAGATGGCCGAACAGATGGAGGTGGGTTTCTAAAAAAATTGTTGTTGTGCTGTTCAACAAATCAATGCTGATTATAGGACACACCCACATGAGTTATTCACATTCCATGATGACCTCATCGCCGTGTTTTGTCTCTGACAGGAAGTGCTCTATTCTGCGTCTAAGAACTGGGGGATTAAGCTCGAGCGGGTGGAGCTGAAGGACGTCAAACTGCCCCAAACGTTACAGAGAGCCATGGCTGCTGAGGCGGAGGCCACCAGAGAGGCTCGTGCCAAGGTCAGGGTTCATGCAGGTTCATGAGGGTAGACGATGAAGACTAATCCGGCTCATTATGCCCCTTTTCGGTGTGTATCAAACCTTTGTTATTGTGAAATGAGCGGAATGTAGACTACTTCCTGTTTTGTGTTGTGCAGGTGATAGCTGCCGAGGGAGAGATGAAGGCGTCGTGTGCGCTGAAGGAAGCGGCGGATGTCATGTCCGAGTCTCCGGCCGCGCTCCAGCTGCGCTACCTGCAGACGCTAGCCGAGATCGCCACCGAGCGGAACTCCACCGTGGTCTTCCCCATTCCCATGGACCTCATTACTAGCTTCATGAGGAAGTGACCACACGCCTAAAAAACCTCAACCCCTTAAAGTTCAAGTTCAAGTTCAAGTTCAAGTTTATTGGTCACATATACATTGTGCAATACAGCATATAGTGAAAATCTTT
>JAOUQX010000020.1:1347346-1358023 GCA_028566295.1 Liobagrus marginatus | reverse complement strand
TGAGGATTCTCATTGAGGGTGCGGATGGTTCGCGGAAAGAAACTTTTCCTCATTCTCTCTGTTTTTGCCTTTAGGGATCGCAGACGCTTCCCTGACCGCAGCAGAGTGAATAGTCCGTTGTTAAAGTCATGGATTATTAGTTCATTCTTTAGACTTTATACACCGAATGGCTTAGGACCTAACTACAGCGCAGATACACTCAGAATTAATATTCAGAATTAATAAATAAATAAATAATTACTCTGAGTGAATATAAACCAGGCAGACTGAACTGATCGCACTGTATTTTATGTATCTTAATTTTTTTAACTCCTTTTAACTTCATTTTTAAATTATTCAAAAAATGTATTCCTTGTTTGAATGTCTTCTTTTTTATGATTATTTTGAATTCCTTGTATGTAAAGCACTTTGAGTTATCATTGTGAATGAACTGTGCAGAAGTGAGACTATGGTACGTACAGCAACAGACAATAACAACAGACAAAGAAACACGTAAAATACAAAAAAAAAAAAAAAAGGTTCAATGCTACGTTCACGCTGCATCGTAATTACCGTAATGTCGAGATGACAACATGTGACGTTGACGCGGTGCTGCTGACGTCATCGGATTTCCATAGCGGCCGTCGGCTAAATGAGCTTAGAGCTGCACCCGAATACTGAATAAACACAAAGACAAACGTGATGACAGATGTAACGCTAAAAACACCAACTAATTTAAGTAAATACTAATAAAAAAAACAGGATACAAATAATAGTAGTTATGCAAAGGCGTTGTTATTATAGTTTATAATTTCTTTAGGGTGTCATGGATAGCCTAGATAGCTAGCGCTGTGCTACATGCCTTTCGGTTATGTTCATCACTTTTATTTGAAGGCATTCACATTGGGCGAAGGCCAATTACACTAATTGTAAAATAAATATTATGAAATAACTGCTTAAATACATTTTGCTACTGAAAAAACCGCCATTCCCAATCCACCGTTTCCGCGTGAGGTGCAGCGGTCACGTGGGACAAACATCCCAAGTCAGACGTCATCATGTGACGCGCTGGGGCAGATGGGTAATGTAGTTCAGCACCGTGTATATAACAATTGATTCGTTTTTCAGATTTTCCTCTCGCTTCCTGGTTTTCAGCAAGCAGATAAATAATTTAACGTAAATACGATGTGTATAAATATTACCTAACAGAGCATATAGAACAGAATTATTAATGAGAAACCCTCTTCTTTCGGTCTTTATGAGATTTAATGTCAATTAATTATGTTTTACAACACTCATTGAAATTTAGCATAAAGTTCAGGCTTTGTGTGCAATGATTTTAAACATCCATATAAATCTCATCATTTGGGCAAAAACTATACAAACAGCTTGTCAATGTGTTTTTATGAATATGGATCATTTTACTGTGGTAAATGAAGATGATTCGATGCTAAAATGTATTTGCTATTACAAAAAAAAAAATCTCCATATGGTTTACAAAAAAAAAAATCTCCATATGGTTTTGTTAAACCATATAAGCAACACCTGAGGATTATGAATACTCGGTTGTACTCAAATCTTTAAAGCTTTATCCCTCCCCGCAGCTCCGACCCTCCACCCTGTCTCATCTGTGCTTTACTACCATCCCTCATGTTGTGACTTAGACACATTCAGCTCGGAAGCGTCAGGAGCGTCCCTCTATCATATGAATAAATGGGCAAGCAAGAGCGCAAAAAGCAGTTCAGACAAACAAAGCGTGTTGTTTTTTTTATTTAATTCATACAAAACTATATGTACAACTTTAGCTGAAGCTTCCGACACACACAGCTGCTTCCACTAAAACTGATTAAAAAGACAATGAAGAGGAACAAAAAGGCACATAATAAACAGAACATAAGGGATTAGTTTTCAAATTAATTATCATATAAATGTTGTGGTGACTTATGAAGAGATCTTGAAAAAGTATAAAAAGAATATTTTCTCATGATAACAGAATAGCTGTTTATTAAGGAGATGGCATAAAGTTGCCAGGTTGGGGTGATGGTGATGGCTGCTGGCCTAAAAACAGACAAACGTCCTATTTCGGTGTTGCTGAAGAAAACGAGTCGACTGGGGGGGGAAAAATTGTCCAGGGATCTCCTGAGGAGTGAAGTGTGAAAACATGACATATACGGACGGGCATTTTATACGGATCTAACGTTTAAATTTCACACAAAGACAACAGAACTTGTGTACACAAGGGGGGGGGGGGGTTTGTGAAGCACTCGTTTCGGATGCCAGAGGTTGGCTTCTGTCCAGTTCCTCACCATCGGGCACCTGGAAGACATGCAGAATGTTAGACTGAAGGGTTTGTTCCAGCGATCGAGTGTGATAGGAGTTTGCTTGTATATTTAACGTGCAACGGTACAAACGGAGCCTTTACCGTTATTTGCGTTCCTTTTCACACGTAAACCCTGGCGACTGCGGCCACGTCTGAAAACCCCCCGGGAGGTTGAACTCGGCGGGGGTCTTTTTGGGCAAGCTTTGTTATGCTGCAAAGATGCAGACACGCACCAATATTCAGAACACCGCAAATCATTAAAACACACCCAGCATCAGCAAGAATAACCGAGCCGCTCACCCAGTACTCCGGCTGTGGACGCTCGTCATTGGACCAACCCGCGTCACGAGGGTCTTCATCACCCGCATACGCAGACTCGTTCTCCTGACTGACCATCAACATGGGCATATATTACTCATTTAAAAAAACAAAAGGGATTGTTGTACCCATTAATAAAGGCAATTAAGCATCACGTGTGGTACCTCTGAGGCAGTATCTGAGAGAAGTTCTGCCCGGCGATAGTGATCTTCACACCTTCGAGTCTCTCCTGACGTTTCCTCTCCAGGTCATGCCGGAGATCACCGGGAGCAGGAACATGCAGCTTCCTTTGGGACTAAACAACGAGATGTTGAGAAGCGACTTACGACTTGATCCGTCGGCAGATCGTGTGAATGGCATGCGTCGATTTACCTGCAAAGGCCCGAACTCCTGCATGTCTGAAGATGTGGAACCAAATGGCCTGCAGGATTCAGAAATAAAACAAAAAGAATTGTATATTTTCGAAGACTGAGGGAGGCTTCGTCTGAGGCAGTTTAGTGAAGCTTTACATAAGGTTCGGTTTAGGGATAGACCAAGTCTGGGACAGTCAAAAGGGTCAATTAAGCCTGGTCAATAGCCAACGTTAGCTACCTGTTCACAACAGGCTCGATGTCCTCCATGTCTTGCGCTTCTTGTGCAAACTCGTCCGTTAAAGAATACTCTTCTTCGTTAGAGAAGCGTTCGTTCAGGGTCATGTCTTGTCCCTGAAAATAACTCTCTGATAAAGGACAGAGGATATTAATCTGTATCCGATGCCAACTAGTAACTTAACGAATTCAACCACTCAACTAGCTGACCTTTGACATAATGCACCAGAGTGATAATTTCTTGGGCGAAGGTCCCGGAGTGCATCGGCGTCTCCTTGAACGACCCAGAATGCTCCAGCATGGGCAGGAAATCGAGGCGCTGTCGACCCACATTGACCAAATCGAGCGATAGCTGCCTTTCAGAGGAATAGCCCAAGTGGCTGCATAAAGGATCGGGGAAGGTAGAGAATGAAGAAAGCCGTCACGATATTCAAATGCATGGCAGGTTCTAGAACTACCCTATTCCATGGTAACTAGAAACCACACAATCAACCCCTTATTAAACTCTTTTTTTTTTTTTTTATGAGAACGTGCTTTTTTTCCAGCAAGTTTGCTCTGGATGGTGTAGGGTTGTATTGGTGAGACCACGATAGGAATAAATGATTGCGAAAGTTTATGCATTGCAATCAATTTAATTTAAAACATAACCGGTATTAGCAGGCGTGAGCAAAGTAACTACGCAGACTTTGCAATTAAGTGCAGTACGAGTTATGTTCCTGAAGTCTCCATCTGTTGGACCTCTAAGGGGTCGACTATTAAACTTCACATAAGCTTAAAGAGTAATGCCCTGACCCCTACGACAATGTCCGGCATTCCCACAAGAAAGGAAAATGACAGGAGGACGTGTTTAGTCTAAAACTCGGCTTCCTAAAAATGGCCTAGGTGGTACATTGAATTAAGAACCCAAGATTTAAAAGCTGGTTGGCTGTACCAACAATAACCAAAGAGCTGCAGGTCAACAGTTCGTAAATGTTGGATGGGGGTCAGGTGTTGGACTGCTGGCACCAGAAGATCGTGGGTTCAACTCCCAGTACCACCAGGCTGCTGTTGCTGGGCCCCTGAGCAAGGCCCTTAACATTCAACAGCTCAGTTGGATAACAAAATAAATGTCAGTCGCTCTGAATGAAGAATCGACTGCCGAATGCTAGAAATGTGAAACAGAACTAATCTTTCAAATCATATTTTAAGTCACATGATTCCCAACTAGCTACTCAATAGATTTGTTTACTTTATTGGTTGAAAATTGTAACCGAGCGTCCACGTTTGTTTGGTTTTTCTGCAACTTCCACCAACTCCATCACCTCAACACACACGGACAAAACCTAAACCGTTATCGGCTTTTTGTAAAGGTTCAATGAAGTGTTTGAACCAGAGTGTGGCATGAAACGTTTCAGCAAGTGCATTTAAACCAAACAATATTTTTTTAAATGCTTTTTCTTTTCTCCCAGGGTGTATCTAAAAAGCAGAGGTGACTGTATGATTCTTGTAACAGAAATGAACAGTTACGTCCGCTTTTGGTATTACTTGTACCTGAATTCCAAATCAAATCCAAAACTTGATTTTTAAGCCTTAAACAATCTTAGGTCCTTTTTAAACCTTTGCTGCTTTAAAGTACACCACCGAGTCAAACGGATGGTGAAAAGTTCATGCCTCTTTTTTTACTCTCCATATTGTTCCTTCAGCCTCTTCGTCAGCGTGAACTTTAACAAGCTTCTCGTTAGTCGAATATCTGCAACGTAGAATTTTCCAGATTTTACAACAATGGTCGAATGACTGAAGAATTGACTCGCCCAATGATTCAGGCATGCTTTTGGTTTTCCTCGGTTCCAAGATTGATGATTTCAAATATTTTCTCCAACAAGAACCCTCGTCTGGTCAAGACTTCTTTTACAGTTGAAGTACCACCGGACACATGGTCTTGTGCCATTGGTCTTCATCTTTCTCAATCCTGCGGCTTGCTTCTTCACCGGTTTCCTTGTGAGGAGCTGAACTCTATTTTAAACATCTTGTGATGCGATTGTCCACTCAAAGGTCGGTCTTTTACATCAGTGAGAGAAAGCGCAGACAAGAGCCGAGCCTTGAAACGTTCTGACCAAGTCCATTTCCAGGCTGGGATCTGGTACATTTTTGATAGTCACGTAGAAGATCCTTTTGCAATATTTTAGCCGTCCGGTTCAGGGTAGCAAATTCATGATGAGATGGTTGAGAAAAGTACCGGGCACCAACACAATTTCTTTGCATTTGTCAGCACATCGTGAGAACCATAAATCGTTAAATCTGAAAATGTTCCTTTTTGGTCTTGATGTTAAAAACGTCAAATTGACTTGAAATGAAAGTTGAAGGATTAGTTGGCAGTTTGTAAAGCTCTTCGTTTTGAGGTCCAACGTGCAGACATCAACATCATCAGGCTCCAAGGTATATCCAGAGTAGGTTTTGGCTTTTACAAAATCAAGGACTGATGATTTCAAATCCTTTGCACTTACCTTCAGTCAGTATCGCTCTAAAAAAAATAGTAGCAGGTCAATTTTCAGTGCTGTGGATTCTGGAATTTTGGGGGACGCATCGTCTTCACGTCCCTGCCAAACAAACAACTCCTGCCAAGATCCATCAAAGTAAAAGTCTCTTCGAATCCATCTCACTGGTCAGGCTCCCCAACTTTGGAACAATTGGTAATGTAATGGGGTGAAAACTCCTTCCATCTGGCATTGGGTTAGGTATATCCAACTCCTATTGGTAGAACCGTGTAACCTTTGGGTGAGCATCACAAACAACCTCAAATTTGGTTCTTCATCATTCTTCAGTCAATCGGAGCATCTGCTTCTTCATGTTGCTGAGAAATGTCATATGCAACACAAACTCCTGCATAAAACTTACCTTCCCTTGCTGCTGCTGTACAAACTTTTCAGCAATCTTGGCAACATGATGATACCTTGGCTTGTTACCTTGACAAAATGGCTGATTGCTTGAGTTTCTAGTCTTGACTTGACTAAAATCCTCTGATATTATGACCACCGTGAAGCTCTTGAACAAGCTTCTTTCATCCATTTTCTTTGCGTCATAGCACCATTAGCTGATTCCTGTGCGAAACGCTGCACATCTGTATAGGATACACGACATACTGCCTCCATCTTCATCCAGCAGGCTAAACATCTGGCACACATCAGCTGGGAGTTCCTGGTGTAATGTTTTCAACCAATTTTTGGATGCATGCTAAAAGGAACAAGGGGCCCATTCTTGTCAAGAAAACGTGACGGTTTCATCTCATACTTATAGTATATACTGGAGTATGAAGCGATCCAGTGCACACACCCCCAGAGGTCTTGCACGCTTTAGGGGATTTGTTTGTATTTATAGATTTTATACAAATCGTGAACGTCGGATGAGAAATCGGTCCCGCTATCACTGACTTCCTGTGTCCTATGTGTTGAGAGACGCCTGCTCTTGTGAGTCCAAATTCCAAAAAATGGCTGCTTTTGTAAAGTCTTCTTCAAACATGTAGCTTCATGCTGTGCATCAAGAAAAGAGGCATGAACTTTTAACCATACACTAAGTACTGCGGCGAAACCCTACCTGCTTTGGCCGACAGGACGACTCATGTCCACTTTGATCTTGAGTGTCTCATGACTGGAAAAATTCATTTTAGCTCCAGGATCGTTCACGTTCCGATGTTGAGAATAATCTTCCAGAATATTTCCTTGTCCCAGCACACCACCACGCATCCTGCTAGAATGTGTCTCTTCCTCCCAGACACTAGCAGAGCCTCTTGCTCTATTGCTTTCAGCAGAAGAGGGTCGAAACCTTGCGTCTTCTTTGATGTCATAGCTTAATGAATCACCTTGGCCATCACGGGATGTTCCTGGCTGCTGGTTATAATCCCTTCCATGTTTACAAAGCTTGTTGTTTCTTGAATATTCTCTTCCTTTGGTAGGATCTCCGGCCCTTTGAAGTTCGCTGCTTTTTGGAAAATCTCTGTCTCTTGGTAGATCACTGGTTCTTAGAGCGTCACGGCTCCTTGGACGCTCCTGGTACTTGACTGGATTACAGCGCTTTGGGTACGCGCCAACCCTACCTGGACCATGGCTCCTTGGATGCCCTCGCTGGGCAACTGGATCATGTCTCATTGGATGCTCTCGAGCCCTAACGGGGTCACCAATTCTTATATGCTCTCGGTCCATTGCTGGATCCCGGCTCCTTGGGCGCTCTCGGTCCCTACTTGGGCCCTGGTTTCTCGGATCCTCACGCTCCATAGCTGGATCACGACTTGTAGCTCGTTCCCGACCTAGATTAAGGCTCCTTGCATCATGCGTCTGGATTCCATGATCATGCTCCACTATAACTGTGGCGCAACGTGGACCGAAGCCCCTGCGTGACCCGGTATATCCTTCCTGCGGATTTTCGTCTTCAAATTGTTTAAAATGTTGGTGAGGCTCCATAGAATTTGACTTCAATGACCTGTGTTGAAAAAGCAAGTAGATCATGTTTAACATTAAATGAATATAAACAAAAAGAATTAAGTGCCGATTTAATCTCTGGCTATAAATAAATAAATATAATTTGCACTGTCCTGCCTGGTGATCAGGAACAGCATTCAAAAACAAATAAATTACTACATTAAGAGGGCTAAAACAGGGTAAAGTAATCAATAATTTATTGTTATTTATAAAAACCATTTACAACTAAAAGCTAATGCCTTCATAACTGAATCCATAATTTTCTCCACGGCTTTCCTTTGGTTTAGCAGACCAGTGTTCTTGTACCTCTCGCTATAGGAGCTTCTTTCAGGTCTTCCTTCATGTTCTTCATTAGGATATCTATGTTCCATTCTGTCGTGTCTCCTTCCTTGTGAATGCCTAGGACTGGAACTTCTTGAATAGTGTCTGTCTACAAAAACTTCTTCATGCTCGTTCCTCCTCTGGCCTTGAGACTGAATCCTTGGATGTGTCTCCATGCTGTAATGTAAAGCTTCCTGAGAAGGCAATCTCTCCCGGGGAATCCGTCTCGGAGAGCGCACCGAGTCCTGGTGAAAATCCTGGATGCCACCCTGTGCGTGGCTCCTTACCGCGGACGAAGCTTGCCGCTTTTCAGCCCGATCTATGGCCTCGATGAGCTTGGCCCAGTGGTCAACCTGCTCCTCTGTTTGAGAGAACCCTGTATCCCAGCATACGCCACTTTCTGCGTTTCTGTGGTCCACGTTTTCTGAACTTCTCCACGGATCAGAACGCATGTGGTACTGCTCACCGTAATATCCATCTCGCCTTCCGAGAGTCGGGGTTCTGTATGAACGAAGTTATTTGTGATTAAAACGATCAACCGAAAATGAAGAAAAGGAAAAACAAAAACGGACAAGATCAGACTAGAATAGAATTTCAATTCACTTAAACTATTTGAACCCAAATACCTTGAATGTAGAGGGGATCTTGAGCGTTGTCGTGACATTGTCACCTTAAAAACAAAAGAATGTGAGCTACACGACTAGGCCAGCATGCTGAAAGTATCTGTACCAATGAATAGGCAGCTCAAGTCGAGATTGATGTGATGGGATATAACGTAAAATGACATTTATTTTTAAATAACCAATCTTCACATAAAAACGCAATGTGGTTTGTCCAACACATGAGGGATTTTACTGCACAGGACACGGTTATGGCTTGCCAAAGCCCCGGGTGCCAATACTCCCCCCCCCCTCCCTTCCAGCAAATAACAAAGAACACTAAAAGACTACAAAACTAAACAAGTTTATTATTTTCATACAACATGTGACAATTATAATTTTAAAAAAAAATTTTAAGACTTATTTTTGGGCTTTTTTTATGCCTTTAATCGCAGGACAGAGAGTGAAATGAAGCGGGAGAGAGATTGGGGAAGGGATCGGGAAACGACCTCGGGCCGGATTCAAACCCGAGTCGCCCGCAGTGCAAATGCGCTGAGTATATGTTGGCGAGAGCGCGCTACCGCTACGCCACTCTGCCGAAGACAATTATAAAAATGTATAAGTCTGCAACATCAGAAGGCCATCTGTTCAAATCCTCTACAGCCCATGGGTTTGGACCTTAACCCTTAACTGCTTGTTGAGCCTGCCAGCATTTCTTCCCCCCCAATTAAAGTACATGTGAAATGGAGAGGGAAGTGGTTTAGGGGTTGGACTGTTGATTCGAAGACCGCGGGTTCGATTCCCAGCAACACCACTGCTGGGCCCTTGAGCAAGGCCCCTAACCCTCAACTGCTCAGTTGGATAAATGGAAGTCGCTCTGGATAAGGGCATCTGCTAAATGTCAGAAAATGTAAATGAAATGGGAGCATGGCTATCAAATGGCTGACAAGAAACCAATCCTGACACACACACACACACACACACACACACACACACACACACGTTTATAAAACAACAAATCTTTAAGGTTTATTTTTTTTCAAGAAATTAGGAAGAAATGAAAAAATATATACGCGATATTGAAGCTTGGCTTCTATAACCTACAGAAATATATATATTTTTAAATTACTGCATTTATTCGTGTACTAGAATATGTTCCATTATAACGTCCCCTAGAGCCTAAACAGTGCACTTTATCCAAAATTAGCTATTTGAGACACGTGTAAAAATACTGCAAATAAACACACAACAAAAAAACGAGGAAAAAAGGTCAATATTAAATGGTTTTAAAAATCATTTTGCTATTATTGCCTCGTTTAGACTGAAAAACGTTTCCAGTTAGCGTTAGCAAAGATGGGTAAAAGCCATGCAAATGTAACGTCAACTTTTACAAACAGTTATTCAGAGATGTAATAATTAACTTAGGCATTTTTATACACATTATTTTCGAACAATACGTGCGCACCAAATGACCTCCAGCGAGCTAAACGAGAAACGCTAACTAAATATTTTAGCCAAGCTAAGCAGGCCTACATGAGACACTTTGCATTAGCATTAATGTTAGCATTAGCGCTTACCCGATACAGGTCACACGGCTCAAAATGATAAAAAACGGAACGTCCACCAGAATACCAGTTTTCAGCACATGCTACCTGAAAATGTCATGAGAGAAAACTGACGTGTTTCTGTCTGTAAGAAAGCGTAAAACTGCTGTAATGTAAAGGTTAAGAGCGCGTGAGGTCTCCAATCCGACGCGCATCAGGAAGCGTGACCCGGATGTACTTTGCATTCGCTTTCATAGCTGAAGTGGATTTTTAAAAAGCGTTATATTTATTATTTATTGTATAAAATGTATTACTTTATTATATAAATAGAATGTTATATAATATTAAATATTATTCAGTACATATTATATATTTCCTAATGTCCCTTAAGCCGCACACACAGGCACGTTTTGCTATCTTAGTGGGGACATTTGATAGGCGTAACGGTTTTTATAGTGTACAAACTGTACAATCTATCCATCTAACCTACCCCTACTCCTAAACCTACACATCACACACACACACACACACACACACACACACACACACACACACACA
>JAOUQX010000020.1:1327517-1338164 GCA_028566295.1 Liobagrus marginatus | reverse complement strand
ATTTTTTTCGCATACAGAAGCACATTTTTTGACGAGCTGCAATTTGTAAACTGAATTTTATGTATTCCGGGGCGTTCGTATGCCGAGGTTCCACTGTATTTTATTTTCCAGGCTTTGCGCTTGCACTATTACGTCTGCCACATTGCTGACACACACATATAGCTCAGCCTCACTGACGCAGCCTCTAGCACTAGCGGAAGCATTTTCTGGATGCCAGCTGGAGTCCGGGTGTCGCTTCAGGAACGTGTCGTGATGTCATAAAGCATAAAGTGCCAGGAACCTACCCTGAGTCCTTTCTCTCTCCTCTCTCCGCTCTCGCACTAATTTCGCTCGCTCTTTCGTCGAATCTGTAAAAACAGATTCCGTATCAGGTGTGTGTCAGAAACAAGTTCAGTGATAAACAGAACGAACACACATTGTTTCATATTCGTTTGTGTATGCGGTGTATGTGTGTCTTTTCTTTAAATTCTATGTTCTGTTACGTTTTTTCACCTTTTTTATAAAAATTTTTATTGACACTTGATGACAGTGAAATATTTTGAACTAGATTTTTATTCCTATCAGTTTCAATGTCATATTCCTCTATTTATATCGATGTAGAGTTGTTTTGTTGTGTTTGCTGTGAGAAAGTAAAATAAAAGTACTGCCAGTGTTAGAAATAAAAACGCTTAATAAATATATCATTATACAGAAGTAAAATGATCACTAAATATCGGTTCTACATATCGGTTATCGCTCACATAAACACGCAAATAATCGGATCGGTTCTAAAAAAAAAATAAAAAATCAGTATCGGTCGATCTGTAGAATAAATGCAGAATCCCCCCCCGCGGGGGGGGCGAGTCGATGTCTTATTTTCCACATGAAGTGGAAGCGATTCCTCCATCTTGAATTGAGATCACACCTTAATTTTATATAAAGAAGGCAAATTAAGATCAATAGGGTGTGTTCTGTATATGATTTAAATTCCTGGGAATCTTAAATGTTAAACAGTTCCAGGATTTTTTGACTTATGTGTTGAGTGATGAAGGTAAAAATAAATAAAATAGTTTTAAGATTAATATCAGCTCTTTTTTTTTCTTCTATAGCACGTCATCATGACGTCAATCAGAATTCTGTAAGAAAAAAAAAATAATAATAATAATGAGTAAAAAAAAGGTGCATCATTCCTGGCATCTGTTTTTGTGTGCAGTGGACAGATCTGTGTCTCTGATCATAACATCTCTGTCCTTTTTGCTCCACAATTCCTCACAGATCAAACACACATTCCTTCATTCCTAAGACGTTCCTTCTGTCATGCTGTTTATCTCTTTCCACTCCTAAAGATCATCAACTCACTTACTTGACTTCTCCACAATTGCAGCCATCTCCACTTCTGTCTCCGGAAAACACCCTGCAAATCAAGTGGATCTTCTTTAGAATCTAGAAGCGCACCGGAAGTGTTTACATGATGAATAAAATGACAAAATAATAAACGTGTCCGTTATTCGGTATTTTTTCGGGCAATTTCATGTTTCGCGCGCGCGACCCGACAGCGTATATGTGTGTGTGTGTGTGTGTGTGTGTGTGTAAGGAGAGAGAGTTAGACAGAGGCGAGCACGCGCGCTAGTAATGCGAAGGCATTACGTCATGGCTCTACATTTGGTAGTCATGGCAACTGCTTCCGAAGGCGCAACGAAAAGGAGTTTCTCGAGCTATTCTAAGCAAAAAATATATTTATTTATTATTTTATTCAATTTATTTATGTATTTTGCTGGCATAAAACGGGCGTTTTAAACGCACGGTTATACCGAGCGCGTGCATCCTAGACCTCATCAAGTCACGTCGCTGAATGATTTGGCTTCACGTGCATACCGGAAATGCGCACGATTTTTCGAAGCTAGGTTAAAAAGGCTAAAAAAAATGTTTTCCCGTATTGGCCCCCGTATAACATGCAACGTGCATTATTTATAGCTTCTAAAAGGCCATGATTTAAAGCTACCTGCAACGTTTAAAGATAATAATATTAATGAGCTACACAAAGGGTCGGTTGATCGATCTCGCATGGCCACGCCCCTTTATCTGCAACGCGCAGCATCCGCCTCTCTCTGGAGGACTCCTGTATCATACACAATGAATGCTGCATGTGAAGGACTGACACGTGCACTGTGGGCGGGTGCGTGCGCGAGATCATTGACGCTTAAAGGTAAACATGCATTAATAATAATACTACTACTACTAATAATAATAGAGACATTTAAGTGTTAATGATTTCTCACAATAATTATCAGCACTGATTGAACAAGGTAGGAAACCGATAAATGGCAATTATGCAACACTTTATTTCTAGAAATCTTTATAAGTAATTATATTTTCAAATTTACTTAATGTTTTTAATGTTAAATTAACGTACGCCTGACTTTAAAAAAGAAAAGCAACGAAAAATATAGATGCAGCTCACTGGTAAGTGGTGTTATGGTTTTTAAAACGGGCCCGTGGGCGACTCATGTGGTCCTTAAGGACGACCTGGTGCTTGCGGGCACCATGTTGGTGACCCCTGGAATAAATGAAGGTCTGGAAAAAAAAAAAGAAGGAAACTTGCTAAATTTATTTCCACGTATTTATCGTCTTTATTTCAAAATCATTCGATTAAAAGCAGAGATGGAACAAACAAAAAAAACTACCACCGCAGACGTTCTCGTGACGATGTCACGCAAATCAATCCGCAAACGAAGTTTCAGTTTAGATTCTTACATACAAAAATATTCGATGCTTCGATTCATGTGGTTGGTAAACTGTTAAAGAAGTTAGTCAGAAAGTAAGAGCGAAAGCTTTAGGTGGAGATTTACGAGATATCAGCATGTGTGTGTGTGTGTGTGTGTTGGGTAAATGAGCATCGGTGCAACTCCAGTGCCAATGGATTAGTTCAGATATTTATTGAATGCAGCAGCTCTGTATTAAAAAAAAAAGAAAATAAATATATAATCGGACTTGATGTTTGAATAACATTCACAAATAAAAAAATAAAACAAATACAACAAAGCTGAAACACGTTCGTGTGTGTGTGTTCCCAGAGATGTACTGTGTGTGCGTGTCCGGCAGCCTGTTTAACAGCTAACTAAAGAGGGGGGGGAAAAAAAAAAACAGGGGAAGTTAACAGCGTCGTCTCCTCGTACAAACATTTCTGTTGATATTTGGAAGCTGTAAGAATTCCAGACTGCGAGACCAAAAATAAAAGTGTCGGTTTTTATTGCGAATCCGGCGATTCTCCGACTAAATTCCACTCGCTGTGCAATGATATAAATACATTAAAAACGTATTGTGTTGTAGATAGTGATGCAGTCGTGTAGTTAGTGACGAAAGCCCTACGTCCCAGGCGCGATGGTTCGGGGACAGGGTCCGACTCCAGACTTCCTCCTTAGCAGCGGGTCCGGCGCTAGATCTACGGCGACACAAAGCAGTGGCATCATACGGCGACCGTGTTGATCGGATATTAGATTAGATTTTTTATTTTTTTTTTAAAACGTTAAAAACGGAGCGTAGCGCGGCGGCACTCACGTCGTCGATGTCCTCGTCGTCGTCGCCGATATCGTCGAACTGAATTTCGTCGTCGTCGCCGGGTCCAAACGTGTCCGTCTCGTTGATTTTAGCTGAAGTAGACGAAGGGAAAAGAAAGAAATGGCGTCGGTGATTAGCTGCGATTCGGCGAGTGTGTTAGACGCGGGTGTAAGACTCGTACCGTGCTCTGGAAGCTCCCCATACGCCTTCAGACTCCGAGCCTCGTCGGCGTTATACTTCAAAATAACGTCCGCTTTCGTGTCCTGAAACGAACGGGGGATGAATCGGCGATTTCGTCATGTTTATATACTTTTGAAGAATAATCTGAAAACTGATTTAAGCGGGCTCTAAAGACAGAACCGGTCCGAGTTCCGGACAGTAAACACGTACTGAATGACATCAGGTCACGTTTCGAGTCATTGTGTTAAAACCCCAAGAACAGTTCAAACTTCAGCTAGTTTACGCTTTCTATCCAACTCACTCGTCATTTTAAGAAAAGAAACGTGCGCATGACATCACAATCTGCGTTGTGGACACGGGAAAATATTTTACTGCTGTTTTTACTAGAACATCAGTAGGTAGGCGAACCTGCGCTGAAAACTCACCTGGTAATCCCTCAGGCCTATGAGGATGATGTCTGATGTGTTGATCCAAACCTGGAGAGAGAGAGACAGAGAGACAAATAAGAGGGATAGTAACACCGTCATTTTGGTCAGACGATAAATCATTTTACCGCATGTTGTAATATGTATGATTGTGCAGGTGACAAATAAATTTTGAACTTTGAACAGAGTGAGAGAGCGGTAAAGAGAGAGGAATACACAGAGAGAGAGAGAGAGAGAGAGAGAGAGAGAGAGAGAGAGATGTGAGACAACACAGGCATAGGAGACACCAAGCGGATTCCAGTCACGCATTAGTGCCAAAACTTGTGACATCAGTTAACACAGGAAGCAGAACGGGAACCTGTTAACAGTGTGGTTAGAAAGTGTCGAGCCTGCACTGTGTGCGTGCGTGTGTGTGTGTGAGAGAGAGAGACCTTTTTCCGTAGTTTTCCTCGGATGTGGCAGAGCCGCTTGACGCCGTCGAAGCACATGGCCTCCAACCGGCCGTTTCCCAGCATCTTGATCACCTGAGCGTACTCTAAATAAACAGGAAGTGAAGGCGCTCGGCATTTCACATCACATCAGCTTTCAACCACCAGTTCATAAACATGATATCCAGGATTTATTTTAGAAAAAAAGAACAGTAGACATCTGACTAAACTCCTCTCATCCGGCTCCACGGATGGACAACGATGCGGCGGGGCTTTAGTCTTTAACCCGTTCCTTCTCCTTATCCATACGGTTCTATCACACCTTCATGCTAAACATTGTGCATGCTATCTCAGTTATCTTTCGGTTAAAACACACACTCCGTGTGATAGAGACGAACGAGTGTTACCTTGCCCATCCTCTTTAAACACCAGCTCTCGTTTCTCCGACTCGTTCTCGTTCTTTCCACGTCTCCTGTTCTTTCCTCCTTTACCTGGAGACCAGAAGAGAAAGAACATCAGTCCATGAAAAATAAAACAGCAGGTCTGACTTGCAAATCTCTCTCACACACACACACACACACACACACACACATACACACATACACACATACACACATACACACATACACACATACACACACACACACACACACACACACACACACACACACACACACAGCAGCTGGTCACCAATAGTCGCTTTTACAGATATTTATTCTGCATTTTTGTCATGATCTGTTATCGGTTTTGTAATATCGTATCCACCTAGTGGCCGCTTGGAGACATTGCACACAGGCCTGATATTAAGGCACTGCATCATGAGGAGAGACGAGTCAACAATGATTACAGATAAAATAACGTTATTTGCTGCACTTTATTTCACATATTATGTAATGATGTAAGCACATCTAACATTAGTGTCAGTCGATCCATGACTTTTCCGACATCAGGATTTCTGTTAGGATGCTTTGCAACCCCAGACGGATGAAGAAGCAAGGTTCATTTGGTGTCCGGATGCTTCAGAGGTGCTCCTTCATCATCATCCTGCTCATCATCCGCTGAGATTTCCCTAATTAGTGTCTCACATTCTGATTCATTCATTAAGGATGTTTACGTTCTATATCCAGATGTTGTTGATTTTGTTTAAACGCTTGTGCGTGTAAATCAAAAGTGAATTAAACGCATAAGGACCTTAATTTTGTTTTAATCACGACCCCCCCCCAACCTAAATTTCCTTTATATTGAATCCATGCCCCAAGGCCAGTCTGAGAGCACGAGCCATTTTGGTTAATGATTTTGGATACAATTAAAATTGCTTCTACTGTCTCTTAAAAAGACAACACTTGAATATTAGTAACATGAATCATCTTACATTTAACTTTTTAAAAAATACGCTCCGCTTATTTTCACGCGGCTGGTTAAATATTTCTTTTGAGAAAAAAAAACACACGTTCAAGATGCTAACACGGTGACGTTAGCCTGCTTGCTAACCAAAGCTCGTGAGCCAAATTTACATTTCCTTCTGCCAACATCCTTTTAAAAACCAACACTTCTTACCTTTATTTTTTGGCATGTTCTAGATATCCAGTTGTTGTCTCCGGAACCGGTTCCGAAAGTGGATATACTTAAATCTTTAAAACGACAAATTCTGTTCCTACAAACAGCCTTTCATCCGACATCCACACGAAGAGAAAGAAGCCTGCTCGAGTCAAAGCGTAATGCGCATGCGCGGGGCCATTCAAAACGAACAAGCTTTATTGAAAGGTTCAATGTTCCGTGGAAAACCTGCACACGAGTCTGGAGATTAGTTTAGGAGGAAGAGTGAGAACACATATCTGAACACACTGAAATAGAACGTTTAATAACAACAACAAAAAAACAACGGCATGTGGGATGTGATGGTCAGGTGTTTAAATAGTTTTGGGTATATGCTATGTTTCCTGCCACCGGATATTTTAAAAGATCCGAGGTCCTCAGATCTGGTTAAGTTCTCACGCGCCTCTGAAGTTGACAGACAGGATTCATCTGACGTCACATTAAGTGTTTTTCTCCCCCTGTGGTGTATGAACATAATGAGAATATAAGATCGTAGCATAAACCGTCACGGGCCACTTGGAAGTAGTTTACTCCTTAAAGACAAGCTAAACTAGGTTAGCTAGGACAAATGTGTACCTCCTATCGACAGTAAAACTACTTCACTTACTAAGCTCACTGGTTAAGGTGCTACGGTTGGACTGCTGATAAGATCATAGATTCAAACCCGAGCACCACAAAGCTGCCAATGCTGGGCCCCTGAGCAGGGCCCTTAACCCTAAACCCTTCATTTGGTTAAATAAATAAATTCAAATCATTAAATTTTAATTCTAGATAAGTGTCTGCTTAACACTCAAAATGTAAACTAGCTAATTAACTCACTTTTAGTTATATAGTTACAATAAGTGTTACTTTTGACCTAATCTGCATATAACTAACATAAATCTGCATTTTTGTTTTGTATTTGTTACAGGTTTTCCCCTCAAACCCATAACCTGCCATCTGAATGATCTGCTTTTCAAGAAAACTTCCAAACTTTTTTTGTAGAAAAAAATATTTAATTAAACATAATGTGTACTGCATTTACTCATAATCAATATATTATACAAACTCATATTCAAATCCTTTCTGTCAGCGTAGCCAATCAGAGTTAAGCTTTTTACCCCCCTTAAAGCATCATGTTGAAGTGTAAAAATACTTGTTGGACGTGTTGATGTTTATATCTCGGGAACTAAAGTATTTGAAACAATTGTTTTTCTGAGCACAAAAATCAGCAAAATCCATTCGATCCTTAACGCGTTTATCATCTAGTGTATATAGATATCCGTTGACATCCGATTCCTCTTTTCAAGACACAGCGCGCAGTCTCTTTAATACAATAATAATGTTCTCTACCAGCTTTATAAAAAGAATATTACAGTATGATACAAGTTCATGTACGTGACAGTCTCTTGATTCCCACAAAAAAAAAAAAAAAGTCCACAGAATTCCGCTTGTTAAAGAGAAGGATTTTATTGATCCGCTTCAGCAGCAGATGAGGAAGTTTTGGATTGTCCACCAGGGGGCGTCAGAGTCCAGGCTTGTCCTCAGGTTAAAGGGCAGACGGGCATCAGGAAGACATGGGGCAGGGCCGCATGCTAGCGCCGGTCCATGAGGTCCGTGTGGTGTGGTGTGGCGGGCAAAGCCTCGCCTCAGAGCGCGGTGGAGGTCACTTTCTTCACTCCTCGACGTTGAGCGAGAATGGAGCAGCCCACAGGCTCCAGGACAGGGGGAACGTTCCTGTTCAAGGCCAAGTACGTCGCAGCCATGGCGCCCTGTCGGAACAATGGTGGAGTTAAAAACGGTAGCACGTGAGAGGTAGCGGGACAGTCATTGTCTGAGGACCATTATTGGGCCCTTGAGCAAGGCCCTTAACCACACTTCCTTCCTAATAAGGCTGTGATATGAAAACTACCCGATATCCCCCCTAGGGAAGTATCATAAATAAAAAAAACAAAACATTTGGAGTCACACTGTTATAGGAAACCAAGTAGCCTGGACGTGGTTATGTCATCTCAGCCGTATCACACCGTAATGGCTGATTACTTTCCGTCAACAGCGTGACACGGAATGTTTTATTCTTTACTTATAAAGCAGCTCCGTTTGTACCTTGACCAGGTGAGGAGCATCCTGTCTGTTCAGCTGATATTTGGGGAGCTGGTCCTTGTGAACGATCCACGGATGCCTGAGCACTTGTGCTGCTGTTAATCTCTGATGAGGGTCAACATGAAGCATCTTAGACACCAGATCCTGAGGGCAACAAGATCACGTTTAAGGAACTCGTGCGGATATACATCCAGCAACATCTCTTTCTGCATCCACACGGACTCTGCATGTCGTAAAAGGTACACAGCGAGCCCACCTTGGCCTCGGCTGAGACGGAGTTCCAGTATCCTCCAGTGAGAGAGAACTTCCCGCTGCCGATCCGAGCCAGAATCTCCTCCGGCGTGTCCTCGGGTCCGTTAGCGAATGGAGTGAAGCTGTAACACAGTAAGATCTTGTCGTAAGCCACAGTGAAATCACAGCAGCACCGAATGATGGTTTTGCTAACGGCGGATTTGCACATTTACCCTGTTAGCATCGTGTAGAGAAGAACACCCAGACTCCAGATATCACACGCGGCATCGTAGCCCTGCTTCTTCAGCACCTGCGGGACACAAGGGAAATTTATTTCTGCTTTAACACACTGTTGGTGTAGAAAGGAGGCGATTTGTACCTCCGGTGCTACGAAGTTCGCAGTGTAGCACGGCGTCATCAGGAGGCCGTTCTCCGCTCTTAGCTGCTTGGCAAAGCCGAAGTCGCAGATACGGATGGACTCGGGGTTTCCGGATTCGTCCACGTAGAGAATGTTACTCGGCTTGAGGTCTCTGTGGACCACCTGAGAACAGCGAACGATACAGGAGGTGATAAATGATCTCGGTGCATGATATCAAAACTTCTGGCTTTACCGGTAAGTGTTGGGAATGTTGAGGAATGATGGGGAATGATACAGATTGATGAAGCTGGAGACGATCTGGAATGATGAGGAAGCTGCCGAATATTGGAGAATGATAGAGGATGATCTGGAATAATAGGGATGTTATATTAGGGAAACTGAGCATGCTTGGGAATAATATCGGATGATAGGGATAGTGGGAATCATTTTGAATGATTGGGATGCTGGGGAATGATCTGGAATAATGCAGCTGCATAAAAATAATGGAGAATGAGGAGGGATGATTTGGAATGACGAAGATGCTTAGGAATAATATCGGCTCATAGGGATGCTTGGAATGATCAGGAATTCATGATGTAAAGCTGGAGAATGATACGGAATGACGTGGATTTTAGGGAATGATCTGGAATAACAGGGCTGCTGGGTAATTATTTAGAATGATAAGGGATTATCTGGAACGACGGGAATGTTGGTGAATAATACGGAGTGACTCGGCATGTTAAGGTGGGAATGATAACGGGATGTGAACGTGAATGTTATGGAGGAGCTGTCGGGAAATAAACAGAGTTTTATGATTGAGATGTTGACGAACGATACAGAGTGAATGGAAATGTTTAGGCGGGAAATAACAAGGATGGGATTGTGGGAGATGGAATGGAAGATCGATGTGGATAAATACCCCTTGCGTATGGAGGTACTCCACTGTCTTGGTGATTGTGTAGAGCACAGCGCTGGCCTCTCTCTCAGAGAAGAACTTCTGTCTGAGGATCTTGTCCAGCAGCTCTCCTCCTTTAAGCAGCTCCGTGACCAGGAAGACCGAGCGGCCGTCGTCATACACCTGCAGTACACAAACGGAGACGGATAAAACGACTACGTTAATAACAGCTTCGTCCTAATTTAACTTAATTGACGCCAAAATCATTTGCACTTCACTTAACATGAGATCACATCCGAACAAACGACAGAAGTTATCGAATATATTTAGTTAAAGATAGTAACAGGATCGCGTCGAGGGATCAAATGTCACGCGGAGGATAGCGAGCTAACACGCGCGCACGCGGCACACCGCACACACTCACATCCTTTAAAGTGATGATGTTGGGATGCTGGCCGTAGCGCAAGAGGATTTCCACCTCGTCCGTCGGATCCCTTTTAGCTTTATTGATGATCTAGTGAAAAAAACAGAAAAAGTACACAAGACGTTATTGATATTAATTACGATATTGATTATTAGTCTAACAGGAGGTTCGAACGGAAGCGCGCTCACCTTGACGGCGTACTCCATGCCCGTGCTTTTGTGAATGCATCGCTTGCAGATGGAGTACGAGCCGACGCCGATGTCCTCGCGGACCTCGTATGAGTCGCTGAACTGAGACGCGTTCCTGTGAAGCTGCTGCAGTGAGGAGAGAAAGAGGAGGTAAGAGTGTTAGATCAAGTTTACAGAGGCTGGGATACGTCACCGTTAGCGGGTGGGATACGTCACCGTTAGCGGGTGGGATACGTCACCGTTAGCGGGTGGGATACGTCACCGTTAGCGGGTGGGATACGTCACCGTTAGCGGGTGGGATAC
>JAOUQX010000020.1:1162109-1174959 GCA_028566295.1 Liobagrus marginatus | reverse complement strand
GATATGATGGTTGCTCTGATGGATGGTGATATGATGGTTGCTCTGATGGTTGGTGATATGATGGTTGGTGATATGATAATTGCTCTGATGGTTGGTGATATGATGGTTGCTCTGATGGATGGTGATATCATGGTTGGTGATATGATGGTTGCTCTGATGGATGGTGATATGATGGTTGCTCTGATGGATGGTGATATCATGGTTGGTGATATGATGGTTGCTCTGATGGATGGTGATATGATGGTTGCTCTGATGGTTGGTGATATGATGGTTGGTGATATGATGGTTGCTCTGATGGTTGGTGATATGATGATTGATGGTATGATGGTTGCTCTGATGGATGGTGATTTATGATGGTTGAGGGTAATGACAGGGTTAACCCGAACTCCTGCATTGTTTCCATGTATTTCATTTGCAGACGCGCAGCATGGCCCCAATGAGACGCCTGTTTTAGCTCGGTGGTGTTAAACGACGCCCCTGTGACCCTGATCAGAGGCGTGGAAAGATTTCTCTTCACTGAATGAACACGAGTAAGGAAACTGTGCATTCACACACACACGCACACGCACACACACACACACACACACACACACACACACACACACACACACAGACACTGCTTCAGGCCCTTAGTAAAATTTGACATGAGCAATTATTGGGACTTTTATGATGACAGGTCTATTCCAGGTCTGAGGAGAGAGAGGAGCTGACTCGTACCGTAGCACTGAAGCAGAAGCAAACAAGAAGCGAGTGCTGTTATATCAGACTAACGGAGAGAGACAGGGGGAGAAAGAGAGAGAGAGAGAGAGAGAGAGAGAGAGAGAGAGAGAGAGAGAGACAGGGGGAGAGAGAGAGAGAGAGAGAGAGAGAGAGAGAGAGAGAGAGACAGGGGGAGAGAGAGAGAGAGAGAGAGAGAGACAGGGGGGAGAGAGAGAGAAAATCTATCTCTCTTACTGTAAAGCAGTTCAAGATAAAATAAAAACTCAGTTACAGTAATACTTATATGTATAACTTGTAATAATTACAGTAATACTGTATGTTCAGCGTTATTTTTTTATCTGTGTTTTTATAAAGAAAGTTTGCTTTTCTGAACCTAAACTCTGTTTTTATTGTTATTTTATCTTTAATGTTCACACACGATGCCGTGTTATTAAACAGGAAGTGGATCAGGCGCCGTCGTTACCTGCAGAAATCGGGCCGAGCCGGCGGGATGAGACACGTGTGGTCTGCCACAGACACGTTGTGTGACAGCGGCGATGAAGCATTGGCAGAAAGTGATAATTATTTTAATTAATGATAATGGTTTTAATGATTCAACATTTTGGCTAATTGATTATGATTGATTGCACGTTAACAAACAGGGAAAGTGGATCAGGGGCTAATCAGAGAGCTGCCAGTGAGGGTCAACACTGCACCATGATGGAGCTCCACACGCTAATCACCACACACGCACGCACACACGCGCACACACACACACGCCCACTCACTCACACTCTTCTGCAAACAAAGCAGTTACATAAAAATCAGGGACTGAGAGAGAAAGAGACAGGGAGAGTCTGTCTGTCTGTTATATTTCTATCTGCCATATCGTCTCACTGTGTAACTGTCTGTTTATCTGTCAGATAACATCTCTGTCTGTCTGTCTGTCTGTCTTTCTCTTTGTCTGTCTGTCTGTCATATCACCTGTCTGTTCTTATAATTATCTGTCTGCTTGTTTTTAGTGAGTGTGTATACAGACCATTTTCTCTGTCTGTCTGCGTGCGTGCGTGCGTGCGTGTGTGTGTGTGTGAGACTGCTGTAGTGTATAAAGAGACCTGCAACTGCTCTAACAGTGTAATAGTGAGTAAAGTGAAGTGTTGGATTAATTTGCTATTACGGTAAATATTTCCTCTCGGTTTTCCTCCCTGAGGGCCGTCAGTGTTTAACTAAGAGTTTATTTTTAGATTTTTAACACGTCGGAATTCACATTCCTGGAATGAAAAAAACGACGAAGCTGCCAACGAACTTTACACACAGTAATACTTGGAACTTGTTTTATATCAAAATCCAAAAGAATTCTGGCCAACCCTCAGCTTAGTGAACACACACACACACACACTCTTTCTTTCACCTAAAACACAGAACTTATGGAAAAGTCACATGGGAGATTTACACTACACAAGTTATATTTCAGTTTTCCATTTAATAACTGATTGTTTTTTTGTTGTTTTTTCTTACACCAGATTGTTTTTACATGTGATTACACTATTACACAATGATTTGTTTGGTCACATGTAATGTTTCTATTATTCTTGAATTTTTGCATGTGATTTTTACTCAGGATTCATTTATGCTCAAATTTGATTCTTACCTGTGATTCGTTTCAGGTCGCATTTGATTCTTACAGGATTCGTTTATTTTTCACGCATGATTCTTACAGGATTCATTTAAGGTCATGTGATTCTTACATGAATCATTTAAGGTCATTTGATTCTTACATGATTCATATAAGGTCATTTGATTCTTACCTGCGATTCGTTTCAGGTCGCATTTGATTCTTACAGGATTCGTTTATTTTTCACACATGATTCTCACATGATTCATTTAAGGTCATGTGATTCTTACATGATTTATTTAAGGTCATTTGATTCTTACATGATTCATTTAAAGTCATTTGATTCTTATCTGTGATTCGTTTCAGGTCGCATTTGATTCTTACAGGATTCGTTTATTTTTCACACATGATTCTTACATGATTTATTTAAGGTCATGCGATTCTTACATGATTCATTTAAAGTCATTTGATTCTTAGATGTGATTCGTTTCAGGTCGCATTTGATTCTTACAGGATTCGTTTATTTTTCACACATGATTCTTACATGATTCATTTAAGGTCATGTGATTCTTACATGAGTCACACGATTTTTAGATCATTCTTTTTGTTTTACATTCTTATATGGTTCATTTTTAAACAATTTATATATTATTAATTAAAAAGTGTTTTTTAATCGTTGACCGTCCAGTCGGTCATTTCCCCGTTATCTCCTCATATACTGTACGTGTTATCTTTCGCGATACTTTCTGATAGCAAGGAACCTGCTAGCCTCTTCTACTAACTGGTGATGAATTGAAATATTAAATTCTTCTTAATTTATTTATCATTGTTTCTGGTTTAAAAACTCATGCCACTGGCAACCCCCATGCGACGATGGCCGTCCCCTTAATCTCCCTAATCCATCCAAAACGTTGAATCCCCGCACATGCCAATGTCCTCTTATTTTACTTTCGAAAGTCCGTGAGTAAAACATCGCTGCTCTTCTTCCTCCTGTCCCGCAAGTCCACCTCTCATCCCTCGGTCCACCAAAGACGGCTCGTCTCGTGGGTTAGGAAAGTAATTAATGGCGTGTATGATAATGTGGATTCTTTAATAAGATGATTGAACGACATTGACTAATAGTATTGTCTTGATTAGGTGATTAGGATTGATCCACTGCTTTACCGCGAGAAACGCTCCATTCGAAAGCTTTCTGTCTTTTCTCTATGTGAAATTTTCAAGGTCACATACCAAGTGCTTTCGCGGGGGTATTTTTTTTCCCCGTCTTTTCGCACGCGACTGCGTCGGCGCGTTTGTCACTCCGATACCGAGCGAATTCGATAATTAGTACCGTAATTCGAGTAAATCCACTCGGCGAGCGCCGTAATGAAAACTGATGTAGCTACTTAGCACATCGAGCATCACAGGTGGGCCTGAATTAATGTGCAAATAGAGCTAAATTGCCTGCGCTCAGTGTTTTCGTCAGCGCGTTTCAGTTTGGGGGAGGTATCCGTAATTAATTCTGATATAACAAAGCCGTAAATCTAAGGTTAAACGCGTCTGTTAAACCTGCCGGGCGGGGTTTGGGGTGTCTCAGCGCCGCGTCCCAGCTGGGACTGAAATCTCCAGCGTTTTAGCCGCGCCGAAACACGACAACCGCTACCCACGCCGTCGACTTCACTTAACTTACACAGCAACGTTGTGCACAAATCTGTCAGAGTTTCCCGGAGACGCTCCGACTACAAACCCAAAAGCAGACCCTCATTTTTGTTTTTTACGCGAGCTCATGCTCCAGATCCAAGCTGGTGTATTTTACATCGAGCGCACGAACTTTCAAACAGACGAACGAGGCCCGAGCGAGAGCGTAGCGAACGAAACACGCCAGTTGAAACCGAACCCCAGACAAATCAGAGGAAATAATCACACGTTTATGAATATTTAATATCATCGTCACGGCAAATAAGGGGTGTAATTAGTGCTTTCCATAAATTTGCAAATTGTTATTTCATGTTAATGAAAGAGCCGCGGTTTTGCCTCATGAATTATTTATACGTCAACAAAAAAAAAAAAAAAAGTTTGAGGAAAAGAAAGTGGGAAAGTGGAGCGAGACTTCCGACTAACTGTTAAAAATCACAAAAGAAACAAACACGTTGTTAATTCTCATTAAGTCTTTGGACAGGCTTTTTCTAGACGCTAGATCTTTATCTCTATAACTTCATATCGCGAGAATGGCAGATTCTCCAATCTGATTGGTGGTGGTGGTGCTCACTACTTTGCTTTATAGGGTGGTGGTGGCTCAGCAGTATAAAGCTCTGGGTCAGTGATCAGAGGGTCGGGGGTTCAAGCCTTGCACCAGGCAAGCCACCTTCATTGGGTCCTTGAGCAAGGCCCTTAACCTCACCTGCTCCAGGGGCGCCGTTCGTTCTGGCTGACCCTGCGCTCTGACCCCAGTGTTACAAAAAACGTCACTAAACGATCGTACGAGTTTTGTTATGGCCAGCTGTTAACCTCAACGGAGAGTTCAAAACAAAACAGGAAGCTGATAACAGGAAGTTGTTTTGGAGAGCTTCCATAGCAGTAAATACAACTATAAAGTGAAAAAGTGTAGACTGTAGGTTCAATTTCCAGCGCCACAAAGCTGCCACTGCTGGGCCCCTGAGCAAGGCCCCTAATCCTCAACGGCTCAATTAGATAAATACAAGGACGTCTACTAGATCCTGTAAATGTAAACGGATATACATATAAATATAGTGAAGTGGTTCAGATGATAGACTACTGATTAGAAGGTTATGTGTTCAAATCCCACTAATGTCAAGCTATTGGGCACCCCTGGGCCCTTCTGCAAGGCCCTTACGCATCCTACAGCTCAGTGGTGTAAACGAGATGTACAGATGGCGCTCCAGAGGGTGTGTGCTTAACGCCGTAAATATGACCAGATAAACAGTATAGCGCCGTTTTTTGAGAGGTGAACCAAACAGAAGTTGCTGTGATGTCAGACGGATGAAATAATCCCATGGATCGGATCGGATCGGGACACTCTGAGCTTTTCTTTCCTACACGTTTAAAAGGAACTGTAATTCAGCGTCACGATAAATACGGCACCGCTGTCTGTCACCAGAAACGGTAACACACTTCTAAACGGCGTGTAAAACCAAAATGTCTGGGGATTGGGGAGGGGGGGGCTGAAGCTCAGGGGTTGACATTCGGATGGAGGGGGTAAAGAGGCAGCGGGTCAGAAAACAAGGAACTAAACAAACCTGTGATCTGGAACTTCCTAAGCACCCACTCAGGAGGGATTAATGAGGAGTGCGCCGGTGTGAAATTACGTGCCCTTTCGAGTCTGGAAAATAGTCCAAGTGGTGCATGACCTTGAAATGAGGTGAAACAAACTTCACCTGATCCACAATTAACGGCGTAACGCGCCGAGATGCTGGAGAATGCCGCGCTGTAAATCAGGGAGGTATTTGTACACCGGGCGTCTATAACGGGCCTGAGACGCGATTAAAAAAGGATCGCAGACCAGGAAAAGGCTGGACTCGCCTTCAATCTTTGTGTAAATTCTCCGTCTGATGAAATGTGCTTAAAAAGATGAATTGGGATCCGAGGAGCTGTCCTGACATGATTATGAAGGATTCATCAGGAGCCATCTGCCGTGGTTATGGAAGGGGGTTGGGGGGTGGGGGGTTTGAACATATACTGCACGTTTTTAGATTCTGTAAACGCTGATAAAAAATGTTTAAAAATGCAAGTCATCAACTGTTTATTTACCGTTCTGCTTTCTGTTATATTTCCTTCTGCATAACTCGCATATACTGTACTGAAATGTTTGTTTTGTTTTTCACAAATCTAGACACCGTTGTATAACAAAATCATAGTCAAAGTCAAGGCAATGGCATTTCTCCCTTTAATATATTTGATGCGAAAGCTAACCGAGGCTCATGTAATGTATTTAATTTTATGAATTTTGTTGATTAGATAATTGCAAGAATTAACGGGGTGCAGATGTTTCTAAAAAAAATTAAAAATTGGTCAGTGATTGATTATTTGTGATCTGATGTCCTGCCAAAGCATAACCACCAACAAGATTGAGCTAAGAGGGCAAAGCATTTTCTCCCCATACGACCGTCCTCACCGAGCCCTGGACAAACACTATTTGAGAAAACAATGAATCCAATTTCGTCTCACATCTGTGACAGAGACGAATCGTAGGCAAAGGTGGGATTAAAATGACCAAAAACAAGCAAAATATGGCACAACTAAGTATGATTAAGCACACTAGTCACAAGCAAGTAAAATACAATTGCGACTTATATATTGATGCACATTTATAACATTGTTTATATATAGTTTTCCTCATTTATCAAACTGGATATGAAAAAATGTAGCCATAATTCGGTATAAAAAAGTGTTTTGTACAAGCGGACTGCTTATTAATGTCAGCCCTGATTTTTATCCTTTAAAGCATACGCCGAATTAATAATTGGTGAGCGATTTTATATGAATATGCAAATTTATATGTGGACCATGCTGATTAATTAAACCGTATTCGAAAAATAAATAAGACTTTAATGAAACAGTCATTATATATTAATGTAACCCTTCAAGAAAAAAAGAAAATCCAAAGAAAAGCCATAAAATTTAAATAAATAAGACTAGCCATGCAATTAGAGGAAAATAAATGGCACCTACAATTTGAGTAAGAGTTACTTTATGGCCTTCTGGAGATTTTAGCAAACACCATTTTTAGATGGAGCTCTTTGACTATCCTACTGAGTCATCATGTGGGCATTTCTCTCATCAGCTGTGTTGTGATCATGCTTGGTATTTCATAAGTAAAGATTATTAAACAGATTTTTTTTTTTAATTATCGTTACAGAAACTTTTCAGCAGACATTTGAGAGAGAGAGAGAGAGAGTGAGAGAGAGAGAGAGAGAGAGAGAGGGTTAAAACTACATATGTTGTATTATTTAGAGAAAGGGAAGAAAAATCTCGCATACATTCTTACAGCCTGACCATGTTGGACTTTTAGAAAAAAGATGTGATCTTGGTAAGTCACGGAACAAAAATAGAAATACTGGATATAGAGGTAGAAAGTAAGATTATGGGTCATGGGTTCAATGCCAATCCTTTCAGCAGAGGGAGCTTATGTACCGGGAAAATTCAGCACCACATGATAACAAATAAATGTTTTTACACGTCACTTTTCACCGTCTAGGCCAGCAGGCTTTGGGTCATGTAGAGGGTGAATGACACACACACACACCCACACACACACACACACTCGCACCTTTCTGCTTTTGATCGGAGACAAAATGACTTTCAGACGAGTTGTACAGAATACACTCAGTACACACTCAGTCAAACATGTCATATTAAGTAAGAGCCTGAAGACTAGCTATTCCATTGACAGCTAAAATATATAGCTATCTCTCCTGTGTTTTTTCCTTTCTTTCTTCCTACCATTAGACATCTATGACTAAGGGCACTACACACAGTCTGATAGGCCTCTTTGCTCAGAAATAGAAATTTAGAGTAGTGTACAAAAAAAGGGTTTTCAGTACCATTATTGTTAAGTACTGGGTATGACACAGATATCATGCTCCAGTTATCAGAGCTGACCACAAAAGGAAAGACCACTGGAGCATGTGAATTTAGACTTGTGTTTGTTTTAAGATAGCTTACAAAAGTCTGCTCAAGCCCAAGAGATGCATCATAAAAAGAAACAAAAACAGGAAAATACCATGACTATATTTTTTCTACTGAATGAACTTACTAACCTTGTGCAAGAGCATTCATTCATTCATTCATTCATTCATTCATTCATTCATTATCTAGCGCTTATCCTGTTCAGGGTTGTGGGGGCACTGGAGTTTATCCCAGCCAACTTAGGGCGTGAGGCGGCGTACACCCTGGACCATCAGCAGTTAATCGCAGCGCTAACACTTAGATACAGACAACCGTTCACACTCACATTCACGCCTATGGACAATTTAGAGTAACACATTCACCTATGTACAATCAAATGTGTTTGGAGGCAGGAGGAAACCGGAGTACCGGTGCAAGCACTGGGAGAACATGCAAACTCCACACTCCATCATTGGCAGGCACCGAACCCATGACCTTCTTGCTAACCATCGACCATGAGCGCTAACCACTCTGCCACCGTTCCACCTGTGCAGGAACATGTTTCAAAAAAATCCAAATCTTTTCCAAGAAGAAGAACATTATTGTGCAAGTACAACCTGTTCATCTGCTCATAATACATCTAGACTTGCGATATGTGCCACTGTCATGATAATGGCTTCACTTCACTGGTCAGTGACTTGGAAAAAAGTATTTGGGTAGATCCGCAAGATACACTGAGGTGAAACGATCTAAAACTTTTAACATCAGAAGAAGTCGCCATTCTGAGCGTAACAGTCAGCTAATACAGGCTTTAAAGGACTGGGTTAGAGTGTGTGAACAATCTGTCTACAGTCTGATAGAGAGAATATAAGATCATGCACTAGATTCTCAGCAGCTTTACCACTCACTATGTGAATTCTGGTGGCCAAATGACTTGTGGATTGTGGTGACCTTGTGGTGCAATCCGACATTCTTGCCAAAAAACGTTTTACGACATTCTAACGTTGTTTAGAGCAAATAGATAGGAAAGTAGCATGTGTTAGAACAAAATTGGTTTCTCCTACCCTGTGTTTCCTACCAAACATGTTATCAGCTGCTATTTTGCCCTTGCTGCCTCGGATTCGCACTTAAGGATCCCTCACATGCCTGAATGAATAATAAGGCATGTTACAAGCCTCCCTTTCAGTTTCTCACCAACATACCCCCATCTCATCTCAACCCACTTTCCACTTCAACCCGTATAATGTACTCTCTGGTCATTTGCAATGCTAAGCTTCATGTCGGAAACTGTAAGAGAAAATCATACCAGATATTTCTCAATAGCCTCATGATCGTTTTAGATCATCTTTCTAATGCTGTTTAAAGCTGCCTAAGCAATTTAAAGAATGAATTTATTATCGAATTACGAATGTTTTGCATTATATATGTTGCCTTCTGGTACGCCCCTTTCATTGCGTTTATAACTTATATAAAAACTGACTGCAGAATGAAAAAGTGATAACAAAACCAATAATAACAAGAAAGAGAGAGAGAGAGAGAGAGAAATAGAGATAACAGAGAACACTGAATGAGCAAGTAGCAAATGGAATAAAAATGTATGATAAACTATTCTGCTTTTATAACAGCAAGCAACAAAAACATTCATTAAATGAATATATTACGTATCTAATTAAATAAAAAGAATTATTGGTTAAGAAAATGGTAGGTGCATAAGAAGAGAAGCAGGATCTACTCAATATTATAATTATTAGTATATTATTATTATTATTATTATTATTATTATTATTATTATTATTATTATTATTATTATAGTATTGTCACATACATACTGCATATAGATGTACATGTGTAATTAGTAATTACTGTACTTATTGTAAATATTATTTATATGCAACCAACCCCTTCTACACTTTCTTTCTCTCCCTCTCCCTTATTTACAGTAAACTTTCAGTCAGTCGTTAAAGCATTTCACTGTATGTTGTACCACGTATGATGTACATGTGACAAATAAACTTTGAACTTTGAACTTGAACTTGAACTACTCATACTTTGCTTAATACTTTTGCAACAGAAACAGCTAAACATATACCTCTTAAGAAAAGGCAACTTAATACCCGTTCTCGCATAATGAGCATGGATGTTAATTAACAATTAAACTGAATAATAATTAATAAATTAAATAATTATAATTAAATAATAATTAAAAATGTATTTTTTTTGGTACTGTTGGCAAAAAAAAAACCCTGTGCCACTTACCTATCGTAGGTGAATACCTGAAATAGATGATACACATCACCACTTACAAAGAGCAAATAAAAGCAAAAGAAATACTAAACACACTTATGACCAATAAACAAACAATCATTAATAATTAACAATAACTTCACCTCTGTTACGACAGGATCTTCGTGCCCCTTGGTCAAGCCTGTACCACTTTGTTTACTACTTTGTTCATACAGCAGCAATTTAAAAAATAACAAATAAAATAGCAAACAATTCACATGAAAAAAAACTTCACACAAAGAAAATGCTAAGAAATAAATCAAAGTCGTTTATTCGTTTTAATTAATTGCCCCAGCAGATCCAGACAGCCACACAAATAATAACAAGGAAAGGTATAGGCAAGGCAAAACAGAAACAGACAAAAACATTAGTCGAAGCATGCAAAGGTCAACAGGGCAATCACAAGTTACGGTAATATGCAAAAAAAAAAAAAAAAAAAAAAAAAATTAAAACCAAAACAATTTAAAAACATAACATAATAATAACAAGGACCTAAAGAACTGAGCGTCTAGCTCTCAATGAAGAACTGAATCCAAACATAAAAATCAGGATATCAGCATAACAAGGAACAGGTAAACATAATGAAACAGCCTCGCGACTGTAAATATGAGAGTGCTGAGGGTTCCGGACATTGAAACCCCTGGCGTCCATTTTTGTGAAACGGAGTCAAATTAGGTTTATAGAATTGTTTTGTACAAAGAGCAACACACCATCTGAAGAATTCGGGAAACACATTTGGTATCTAATTCAACTTATTTTAATGTCATAATATATTGTAGCTATTTAAAAAATGACAACACACAGTTTTATAAAAGGTATTCTCATTAAAACCAGGTTGCTACGTTAAGGAGCGCTTCAAGAGTTATAAATATGTTGATCCTGATATCATAGATATGTCTTACAGTGGAAGTAAATCAAATCTCAGTTAGCAAAAGCTCTAAAGGTACCTATAAAATAGCAGCGTAAAAATAGCTGAATGGTTTAAAAAAAAAAAATACTGTTAAGTCTTTAGAAAAATGGATATACAGTTACAGATTGCATGATCGGTCGTATCGTTGTGAAGGTTTGAAGTAAAATTAGCGTTCTAGATCACAGGTGATGGAGCCAGGCTGAAGAGGTCATGCCAGATGGAAGGCTAACACGGATAGTAAGATGTTTGTCACCGATGAGTTAATTTACTCCATAAATGAGTTATTTTGTCCTGTGCCTAGCTGCAGTGAAGACTGATGGTTGGCCTGCTCTCAGTTGGCACACAACATCTTTATGAAGATGATGAAATAAAGTCAGCCCACAAATGAGACAATCCATAAACCCATAAAATGGGTTTATTATTTGACAATTTCCACAATATTTGGTTATTACAGTGTATTTCTGTTGTCCCTCAAGAGGTTTAAACTTTACCAGGCAGAATACCACAGGGATTAACTCACCATGGAAACCTTAAATTTCCCTCACCCACATACATCCAGAACTGTTACTAAAATAGACCTTTCTAGTTCTGTACAGTTCGATGGAAGCATGTTCTGTGCTGAAGATTACAGATACACTTACAGCTCTATCTTATGCTTTTCTGCTTCCCTGTGTCTGCTTATCCTTCTATGTTTCATCTTTGCTTGTCTGTCCAGAATTCAACCTACTGATTTGGATTTTCAATACAACTGAGGACACTTAAGGATGTAGGAACGATTTAAGATTATTCCAGACAAACAGGACCTTCTTCACTATTGTAGAATGCCTACCTGTAATGGCAGTACCGGACTCCGCCCTGTAGAGGGAGCATGCACCTGAACAATGGACAAAATTCACTGCCACGTCACTTCCTGTCACTGCACTTCCTGTCTTTGCACTTCCTGTTTGTTCACTATGTAAACCATGTGTTAGCCATTGTTCAGGGCAAAGTATCGTCGACCTGTTCGTTGTTTGTTTTTTTGTACTCTGTTCACGTCAAGCCCATGTGCTTTATGTCAAGTCTATTGTTTGTTTGCTAGCCGTTTCTTGCTAGCCATTTTTGTTGTAGCTAGTACAGTGTTTGTAGCTTAGCTACGTTACCCACGTTAGCACTTTTGTGTGTGTCATTGGAACCACTCTTTGCTGCCAGCTTTAATAAACACCTCCTGCACATGGATCCTGCCTACTCTGCGCATGCTTTACAATACCCTTGTGAAAGGAAGTGCGGATAATTGTATTAAAATAATTACTTTTTTTATGTACTAAAAATCTGTACTAAAAAACTTGTTTTGAACTGCTCCTCTTGAGACCCGGACTGAAAATTAATAAAATAATCTCTAAAAATGATTTTAGCTGTTGATAAAACAGTAATGGACTTTGACTCAATGTGTGCCCATACTCAACAACCGATTTCCAAAAAAATACTGCAAGCAAAAGTAAGTACACACCTCACATTTTTGTAAATATTTTATTATATCTTTTCAAGTGACAACACTTTTCTACAATGTAAAGTAGTGAGTGTACAGTTTGTATAATAGTGTAAATTTGCTGTCCTCTCAAAATAACTCAACTCACAGCCATTAATGTCTAAACTGCTGGCAACAAAAGTGAGTACACCCCTAAATGGATCTCTGACTTCCTTACGGACAGACCACAAACAGTACGGGTGGGTGATCACATCTCACCCATGCTCACTCTCAG
>JAOUQX010000020.1:1107679-1120497 GCA_028566295.1 Liobagrus marginatus | reverse complement strand
AAATATAAGGGGGAGAGAGAGAGAGAGAGAGAGAGAGAGAGAGAGATAGAAACCCCTGAGAAATATAAGGGGGAGAGAGAGAGAGAGATAGACTAGTAATAAACCCCTGAGAAATATAAGGGGGAGAGAGAGAGAAAGAGAGAGAGAGAGAGAAAGAGAGAGAAAGAGAGAGAGAGATAGAAACCCCTGAGAAATATAAGGGGGAGAGAGAGAGAGAGAGAGAGAGATAGACTAGTAATAAACCCCTGAGAAATACACCCTGTAGTGTAGCTATAAACCATCCAAGTGTGTAACAGTAAAGTGTCATTTTCATCATATACACTACAAACCTAATATAAACTTTACTGATCTTATACTAAAATCAACTGATGCATATAACCCAAGAAGGATAAATCTTTCAAAACAAAACAAAAGTAGTAAAATCATATTTCAGATGCAACAGATGGCCATCCGATATAAAATGCTATAAAAGCACAGCTGTATAAAACCAGTGTTAAAATCTAATATAACTTAAGTGTAAGCTGTGTGTTAGCTATTCACTCAATGCAGAAAAACATCATATAATATAACGCATTATATAAGACCCAGTATAATATCGGTGTATAAACCCAGTATGAACACAAGATACATGAAAGCGTTTTGATAATCGTTACAAACAAACATGTATTGTAGATGTGCAACATTGTAGCTGAATAAACGCCTCAAAAGTATCAAATGCAACAACAGTGTTAAGTCCGGATCATAAGTGCGCTTCGAAACCGACACGTAATGTAAACGCAGAAATGAAATGAATTCGTTTCGATCGGATTGAATGGGATTTTACCTGCGCGAGCTGCCGCGGGTCCGGAGCGCCGAACAGAGAGGAGCTCGAGCTGAAGCTGATCGCTCCTCTCCGGCTCAGCACGTGCTTGGGAACCGGCCTGTCCAGAGGCAACACCGGTAACTGATAACATACTTCCATTGAACAATATGAACGCTGGAGCCGAATCAAAACGAGATTAAAATAAAAAGAAGGAAAAAAAAATAAAGAAAAAAAAATAAAAGAACACAGATCGTTAAAAGAAAACTCTGAAGGTTGGCGCGGAACGGTGTTGCAGCAAAAAAATGCTAATTCAAAATTTAAAAAACCGACCCGAAAAAAAAATGCTTTATGAAAATGATTGTTTGTTTTCCTTGAAACACAATTAACCGACGTTTAAGAGTCGAAGTGCTTCATTTTGTTCGGCTCGATGGGAAAGTCGCGCGCGCGCACGCACACCGCCGTCGTTGGTGCTGTCCGTGTTCGTCCGTACGCGTGGTCCATCTTCGATTCCTCCTCTTTATTCGGTTTTTATTCCTTTCCTCCTTTTCTTTTCTCTGGCACATCGGGCCCGACTGACGACGAGGCCTGGATCGTTTTAGTATCTTTAAAAAAATGCTTCCTCATTTTTAAACTCTGTTGTGCGTGTGTGTGCGCGTGCGTGCGTGCGTGTTAGTCAAGCCTTCTCGTGAAATGGCTCCGCGCAACGTTTCCGAATAAAAAGACAAAAGGCATGACCACTTCAAAAATCCAGACGGACGCACCGAGAGGAAGAACGCACGCGCGATTAAAATGAAGAAGAAAGTAAAAAACGGAAATCCAGCGGGACATGAGAGCAGGGACTCACTCGGCTTTGTTGTGGGATTCGGACCGTTTTCATTCCAAATCAGCGCCGCATTTTATTCCAACCTTTTTTATTCCGTCCTGTATCTCTTCTTTCCTTCCTTTAATGCAGATTTACACAGCAGACCTCACTCAATGCCCACAGCTTACTCAATGCACCAGTGTGTGTGTGTGTGTGTGTGGCTTGACAAAAAAAATCTAAACATAAAAAATACATTATATCCAACGCAGTTACTTTGCCTCTTCGTATATATGCGGCTCTGACTTTTTTTAAAAATATATACATTAAAAAAAAAACCGCACGCGCACGGTCGGTTAACTCCACAGGCTTTTTTTTCTTCTTCTTCTTTTCTCCAAAACACTGCAAGCTGCTTCCGACCATGCAGAGACAGGAGGCTGTCCACCAAAAGCTGCTCGTGTTAACCCGGATCTGATTGGAAGAAACGGATACACGATTTCAGTATGCGCGCGCTGATTGGCTAGACGTCCTGGGCGACTCCGCGCTGACTGATTGATATGCAGTCGTGCGCCGACTGTATGGACCACAGCGAGGGTATTCCACACGCCGGGGTTTGCCCTACATCACCGCCTGTGATTACCCTCACTGGCATGAGTCACTCAGTGAACACACGTTCTCACTTAAAGTGGCACAGAAACCAAAACAGTTTGTCATTTACGGTTAAAAAACGGTAACGTGATAGCAAACAAATAAAAATAAAAAAAAGAGAACAAATACTTTGAGAGATTCATTTGTTTATCCGTCATGAGAAAATGTTTGTTGATGATGAAATACACCCTGGATGAGACTAGAGACTATATGCTTCCGGCGTTATGCCTACGGAAAGAAAGGAGGAAACCTAAAAACCCAGAGGAAACCCACACGGGCTGTGTGCGCACAGACTCCACACAGGCGCTAACTAAATATTATGATTGATCTTTTGATCTGTGACGTACAGTAGCAATGCTAGGCATTGTTTAGGAGATTTTTATTTGTGCGCTTTCAGGAAGTATTTTTAAGAATGCCCTCGCTCAACATACCAGCTGCTAGATATTAACGTCACAATGTTTTTGTTTTCCTTCTTGCAATAAAGTCATGTTAAAATGGTGTCTGGATGGTGAGGCTCTGGGTCAGCGATCAGAGGGTCGGGGTTCAAGCCTCACACCAGGCAAGCTACCAATCTATCATTGGGACCTTGAGCAAGGCCCTTAACCTCAGTTGCTCCAGGGACACTGACTGACCCTGTGCTCTGACACAGGCCTTCAAATTCATATGCAGAATAAAAACATTTCACTGTGTGTATGTGATAAATAAGATTTGAATATATTATGGCGTATGGTAACACAAGCCTTCAGAATAAGGTGCTATGAAATCCCCAACAGCTGACAGAGAGCTCTTGTCAAGCCCTATATGGGACAAGGTGGGTGTTCCAAGCTACTGGTACATATGTCTAGAATGCTGTTGGATGTTGTTTGGCTCCATTATGCTGTTCCCTGACTTCCTGTTTTTAAAGGAAAGGCTTAACGATAACGATGAACAGGGTAAACGATAAATCATTTGTCACAACATTGTGTCCATTTGACTCCTTTTAAAGAAAAACATCGAATGATTCTATATAGCATACTTAGCATCCTTAGCATCCTGGGCAGTAAATGGGTCATGGCGAAACGTTGACCGACACTTACCACTTCATAAGGCCACCAGGGAATGATGGTGATGAACTCATCCAAATCTGACTGCCCGAACGCAACTCACCTTTGATGATGAGAATCTCCAAAGGGGGCCAAGGATTCGAAGTGTTTCAATTTTTTATTTTCTGTAAGAATTGGGTTGATGGTTTCAATGTAAGAATTTATATACATGTCATTTTTTTGCGACTATATTTTATCATTTGGCATTTATTTGGTATGTAAATGTAGGAACTTAACCATGATGGTGCAAGCTGCTATAGGACGATAATCCCCGAGTGGGTTAACGAGGCTAAGTTGTTGGACTGCCGATAGAAAGATCATGGGTTCAATCCCCAGCACCACTAAGATGTAATGCTGGGCCCTGGAGCAAGGCCCTTAACTGCTCAGTTGGATAATAAAATGAGACAAATGTAAGTCACTCTGGGTGAGGTCGTCTGCCAAATCCATAAATATAAATGTAAACAATCGACCATGTGATGTGATGCAGGCTGACACAAACTTGATTACTTTCCAATCACAGCAACATGTCACAGCACCGGTTATTTAATAAAGAATGAGACTTTATCCAGTTACATCAGTGTTATGGAACATCAACTTAGATCCTATTATCACGTACATAACAGAAGCTGTAAACAGTTGTTTCCTTATTTTTGCTTTTACTTGTGATAACAATCATGTTACCAAGCAATTAGAAAGACGTTCCCATGCCCCAAATTTACAGACTTATACAAAGCTCTGACACGAACGACTTCTACCATAAATACTGTATTAAATAAACGTCTCATTACTGAAAAGAGTCCCTTTTTATCGTGTTATTCCCAAGAAAGTCAAACCAAATCGCCCTTGTTTGTTCGGGTTAGTCCAAATTTCAAATATCAACCATTTCATTTGGTCGTTCTGAACTGATCCGTAAATTTAAATTCAGATCTTATTTATCACATACACATACATGCAGTGAAATGTTTTTATTCTGCGTATCCCAGCTTATGAATTTGAAGGCTGGGGTCAGACAGAATGTGTGGCGCCCCCTGGAGCAACTGAGGTGAAGGGCCTTGCTCAAGAACCCAAGCTTGCCACACCCCCATAAGTTATGCATAGGGTTCTATATTTAGTATTATTTGGCTGTATTTGGGTATTATTTCTTATATAAGGGTGATGGTAGCTCAACGGTATAAGGCTCTGGGTCAGTGATCAGAGGGTTGGTTACGCTTTACCCCTGCTATCACTCACCCCCCCCCCCCCACACACACACACACACACACACACACACTGCATAATTGATAGCGCGTTTATCAGGCATGGTGCAGGGCCCAGTCTGGATCCCGCTTCAATTCACTTCCTATGATCACTTCCGCTAGGGAAGCTCCGTGACGTATGCGGAAGTAAAGGGAGTACCGCTGTCGTCTCGGTATCAAAATCGATTTCATTACAAATCTTTTTCGTGTGTAACGATATGAATGTTGTCTTACAATACATTACATGTCAATATATTTATATAAGGTTTACATGCAAAGAACCACTTTTTAAACCCAATGTTAAATAAACCGAACACCCCTGCGTGTTGGTCTCGTCCAACTTGCACCGAGTTACGGTTTAATGCCACGCGCTTGTGTTTATTGTTAGCTTTTAATTAATTTCGATGAATAAAAAAACACCATATCCATTCGCATAACTATCGATGACTTTGTTTATGTTGTTTAGTTGACGTTTGTTTTATCTTTAAATTTACATACAAAACCGTAGACTAATGAAAGTCGATAAATACGCCATAATGTGTTTGTGTGTGAAGGGATTAAAAGCAAAGAACATATTTTAGTTTCGTTTTGCCTGGTGAGAGTAATCTGTGTCCTCGGCTGCCATCTTGTGGTAGTATGAGAAAACAACAGGCACAAAATGAACAGAATGTATTTATTAACATTTAACCTAACATTTATTTAACAGACCAACTGGAGATGGTACAGTTCATAGAAGAATAAAATAAAAAGAAATAATGATAGAAAATGGGACTAAGCAATTAATTTATTGAATGTTCATCATGGGGATGTGTTAACCTCATTCAAAATGTTAAGTCTAATGATGACGTTATAAAATAGTCCCGGTTTATGGCTGAAACACAGTTACATAAATGCATATGTTGTTGATATATATGTAACAGCACCCAGCAAAGAAGTCATTATTCTTGTCACACATTAAATTATGGAGCTTAACGTTTAAGGTTGAAGTTAGCATTACTGGCCCATGATCAAGGCCCTTATCCCCACTTGCTCCAGGGGTCCAGCCCGCTCTGTCTGACACCCTGTGTCCAGACCCCATAAGCTGGGATATACAAAAACTACCCAATTTCAATAAAGTATAATAATTTTTTTAAAATGACAGTACAAAAGAATTTTTTTCTGCATAACCCATCTTAAAAAGTTAGGGTCAGAGCACAGGGTCATCCATGGAGCAGAGAAGGTTAAGGTCATTGCTCAAGGGCCCAACAGTTGTAGTTTGGCAGGTCATTAAAGGAGCTGTTTGTCATGTTTAGAATTTTTTTTTTGCCAATAGGTGTTTAGTTATATTCTTTACTGACAGCTAAGAAGGGTTGTAGAAAAAGGTCAAAAATACACCACAAGATGGCGCTCTGATACGGTTTTACTAGGAATCAAGCAGACCTGTACGGTTTTAAGGATGAGTACATAAATGAAATTGGGATGTGTCATTTTCTAAAAATGGTTATTTTATCATCAGTCGCATCCATCCATCCAGTTTTTCCCTATAGTACACCAAACACACACACTGAAATCTAATCAAGCCTGTGACAGTTACCTGAACTCATGATTCAGTCCATGTATAATTCATTTGCTCAGTGATCCACTCACTTATAGAGAAGCAACCCGACTCCAGTGACCCGTCTGCAAAACCTGGGAGAGGATCGGCACTCGCAGCGTTACAAAGTCGGCTTTAACAGGTAGGTAAGACAACGGCACTCTTTCCGTAATCGTTCTGATCTTATATTTATTGTATTTTATCATATGATCATCCTTTCTGATACGCTAGCCTGCAAAATGTCTTGATCAACATCACAGTTGTCTAATGTTGTACTGTAGAGTTATAAATATTAAATATTCAGTATCAGGGATCCAGTTCAAATATCCAGGTGTGTGTTTATAGACATTATACCAATTTCCATGCTATACGAAGTTAACTTTTATTCAGCACCAGTGGCTGTGATGATAACTTGCCAGCCGACCAATTAGTGGACGTGGTAGCTCGGTGAATGATCTGAAGCCCAGGGTTCATTTCCCAGCAGTGCTAAGCTACTGCTCTTGGGCCCCTGAGCAAGGCCCTTAATGCTCGGTTGGGTAAATTGTGAGTAAGTTGTGCTGGATAAGGCCAAACGTCTACCCAACGCTGTAAATGTACCGATTAACCCTTGCTGTGCTGATGAAGACCTGTCGCTCTGCACGATTTGTTATTTATGCTTCCTGTGATGTGAAGGTAATGCTCAGGGAACATGAGTGAACAAAGACAGCGAGCTCTGTCCACGTCAGGTGAGGCTCTGTACCAGGTGCTTGGCCTTGACAAGAACTGTACTCACGATGACGTCAAGAAATCGTACAGGTGGGCATCGAGGTCTTTTGCTATTTGTGATTTTTCCGGGTTAAACGTCGTAAGTAAACATTTTCGGGAAATGAGATCTTCTGCTGGCAAACGTCTGGATGGATGTTTGTTCCTAAACTTGTTTAATCGGATAGAAGGGACCGACAGGCAAACAGCGAATCATAAAAGCGCTTTCCTTTAATAAACAAGCGTGTTGATTTGATACTGAAATATTAAACGTATGATGTGTGACGGATGAAATGCGATAGAAATGTGAAGCCGGTTTGGCCTTGCAGAAGGGAAACGCTCCGTGTTTAGTGTTAGACGCGTCACAATGATTATAACGACTCTACGAGCGCGTTAATGAGTACTACAGGAGTAAAACATAAACAGGTGCAGAAACAAGAGGTTATGAAAGCATGCAGCAGGTGTTATAACGCATTATTCCCTCTGCTACGCACTCACTCACTCACTCACTAACTCACTTCAGCTAAATCTACTACAAGAGTCTCTAAACACTGATGCAGCAAATGGGACTTACCCATAGAGAGAGAGAGAGAGAGCGAGAGAGAGAGAGTGAGAGAACAAGAGAACAAGAGAAAGAAAGATTGAAAGAGAGCGAGAGAGAGAGAGAGGGAGAAAAAGGAAAAAAAGAGAGAGAGCAAGAGATAAAGAAAGTGAAAAGATAGAGAAAGGGGGAAACGTAAGCGAGAGAGAGAGAGAGAGAGAGACAGACAGACAGAAAGGGAAAGAAAGTAAGAGAGAGAGAGAAAGAGCGAGAGAGCAAGAGAGAGAGAGAGAAAGGAAAAGAAAGTAAGAGAGAGAGAGAGAGAATGAGAGAGAATGAGAGAGAGAGAGATAACATTAGTTTATATCAGAACCGGATTAACACTTACTCAGACGTAAGTGCACTAATTCCCGTTCCCTTTAGAGCCATTTAGATGTTCGAGCATTTTAGCAGCCCTTGCTAGAGCTTAATGAATTTGTTAGCGTAGCAACTCATGCTACATTTGCCGGTGTAATCAAACATTAATGAGCGTGTGCGTTCGGAGCGTTATAAAATGTTGATGAGAACTAACACGTTTTAGTGCAGCGCTGAAAATGACATTTAGCTTCAAGCTACATGCTACTGTGTGTAAGAACAAGCAACGGACCAGAACTACTTCTTCAACGCCATCGAATGAACGGAAAGGATCGATGTGTTTAACAGCTACATAATAAAACATCCACTTGAACAGTTCTGTACTTCCTAACCGGGACAACATGGGAACGGAACGGATCAGAACGGATTCACTGTTTCCGAGGGAGTGGGAATGGCACAGGATGTATATAATGTTTGTTTGTTTATTGTAATATTTTTTTTATTTTTTTTATATATTTATTTTATATTTATTTTTATTTTATTTCATTTATTATTTATTTAAATTTTTTATAATCTTGTTGTTTATCTCTTCACTGTAATGCTTTAGCAATACTGTACACGTATATGATCATGCTAATAAAGCTTATTGAATTGAATTGAAAACTAGGAGAAAGTCCACGTTGGCGGTGCAGAGAGCCTAAAAATCGTGGCTGGGTGTTAAGAGATATTCACATGTCGGCACCATAATATTTTTAAAATGAGAAGAAGAAAAAAAACCCTCTTACTTGAATTTTACAGCTGACCCATTTGAAGCTGATGCAATCACACCAGCTGCTGGTCTGCTAAAAAGTCAATTAGGCCCTGGAGCTTCTTATGTGATAGAAAAGAGCTGGTCATTTCTAAAAGGCACCAGAAGTGGCCATTAATTAAAAGCTCATCACTTCATCCCAGAGGGAGCAAAGGGGAAATAGATAGCACTGCCATAAGTAATAGGGCTTTAGCGACTCTCTGAGTCCACTCTGGGCTTTAGGAGCTATTTTATAGATCTCAGTTCATTTACCTTCTACAATAAGAGCCCAAGCTGTTACAAGTTACAATAAACAAAAAAAAACTCGCATCACCCAGTTGTCTTCAGTATTGTAGAATTACCCTATTCCATCCATCCATCCATCCATCCATTGTCTAGCACTTATCCTGTTCAGAGTCGCAGGGGCACTGGAGCCTATCCAACCTAACTTAGGCCGTGAGGCGGGGTACCCTAACCGTAATCGCAGGGCTAACAATTCGAAACAGACAACCATTCACACTGACATTCACTTTCTTTCTTTCTTTCGGTCTTTATTTGTTTGTTTGTTTGGTTTTTTGTCTGTCTGTCTGTCTGTCTGTCTGCCTGCCTGTCTGTCTGTCTGTCTGTCTGTCTATCTATCTATCTATCTATTTATTGGAACTGAGAGACCCAAACACTGTTCCGGCATGACAATGCCCCTGTGCACAAAGCCCCTGAGCTCCATAAAGGCATGGTTTGACAAGCTTGTTTTGGAATAACTTAAGTGTCCTGCACAGAGCAAGGCAATTCTCATGACTAAACTGAACTTTTGGGTTTTACAGTTCACACTCAAGTTACAATAACAACACCAAAGTAAGGCATCAGCAGGTCCAAGCACAGTAGGTCCAAGTTCAAGTCTGGAATTTTGAAATCCAAATCTAGTTCAGGCTAAAAAAAAAGGCACATCTATTTTGAATGAAGGATTCTTAAGTTTAACCCAAGTTTTAATCAAGGATCCTTAAGTCTAAAGTCAGCAGCTTTGTAGTACAAGCAGAGCCACAAGTCAGGGGATCTAAAGTCCAAGTTAGGAAACAGAATCAGAAAGAGCTTAACTGCCAAGTCGAGTGATACTTTAGCTTTCTCATGACTAAATCAGCATCACATAAGCTGTTCTCAAGTCCATGATGAATCTAAGTCATGTCATTGTTACATCCAATTCAACTGAGTCTGAAGCCTGTTTTTCTGTGAAGCTGCTTTCGGAAAATATCTATCGTTTAAAGCGCTATATAAAAATAAAATAAAGTAGAATAGAATAGAATAGAATAGTCAAGGCTTGAGGTGGGAGTTCTCAAGTCACCAATGTTCATGGCCATGTTTGAATCAGTTAATCTCCTCTAATACAAGACAAATCCCACGTTCAATTAAAGTCTAGCTACACCACCATTTGTGTTTTTTTAAGCATCCAATTCCAGATGTAGTCTTCCCTATTAGTCTTATATCAACCTCTACATTTTTGGAAAGGCATTCCACTAGATTACGCAGTGTGGCTGTGGGGATTTGCTCATTTGGCCACATTCGTATTAATAATAACACTCACTAATATCAAGTTTGGAGGTCTGGGGTGCAGTCAGTGTTCCAGTTCATCCCAAAGGTGTTTAGTAGTGTTGAGGTCAGGGCGCCGTGTAGGACACTTCGGTTCTTCCACTCCAACCATAACACACCAGGCCATGTTTGGAATTTGGGGGTTTGGAAGTATGTGGACTTTGTCCACATAGAAATTGTCATGCTTTTAAAACCTTAACGCTACAGTATATAGAAAAATTCATGTCTAGATTCACCTTTGTGCGAACACATTGGGGAATACACACATAGTTATGTGCTGAAACGATGTCCACAAATGCCCCTTTGGCCATATATTGTATGTGAATACATTAAATCCAGATTACATGCTTGCATGCTGTAACTCAGGCTTGTCAGCTACATCACTGCTACAAAGACACCTTTCCTAAAGATTAACGCTAACAATATCATCACCAAATTGACCCTAATCAATTCAGTTCGATTATCATCTCACATCAAGCATAGGTGCTCAACGAACCTGTGTGTTGCACGTGTTGTTTTTCTGACTAGCAAATGTTCCCTCTTTTCCTCTCACTCTGTTTCGCTGATCAGGGACACTGAGAACGTGATGCGACAGATGGTAGCAATTGGCAAGGCTGAGGCCATGTGTGGCGTGGGCATAACCATTTTCCTCACAGGCCCCAGGAGACTAGGGGCAAGTTGGCTTGACACGGCATGCCCTAAATATCAGCATGGGGCAAAACATGACTGCAATCTGTACTAGCCTCTTTCATGGACTAAGTACTATGAAGTACTGCAGTAGCATCTGCTATATGGCAGGTGTTTTAAAGCCCTCACTGACATCTTTGTTACTCGAATAAACAGTCAAGCAGATTACTAAAGAGTTGTTCGATATCGAGTAAAAGTACAGATTTGGCCTCTGATTCAAAACAAATCCAGTTTTCAATAAAGATGGGCTTTACCAATTGTGTTACCCCTCCAATTGCGGTTTGTAAAGATGTGCTGGCTGGTGTCTTGAAGGAATCATGTGCTTTCATCTACCCCTTTTGGGAGCTGTTTTGTGATGAACAGAGCTGATTAGTGGGTGACCAGTGGAAAGTGGTCAAGGTGTTGGACTGCTGATCCGAAGACCGGCACTGCCAAGCTACCATTGCTGAGCCCCTGAGCAAGGCCCTTAACCCTCAACTGTTCGGGTGTAAGTTGGTCTGGAGCGTAAGCTCAACACTGGGGACGTGTTGGCTCAATGGTAAGGCTCTGGGCCAGTGATCAGAGACTTGGGGGTTCAATCCTTAGACCAGGTCCATGGTCCTTGAGCAAGGCCCTTAACCTTAATTGCTCCAGTGGTGCCACATGTTCTGGCTGACCATGTGCTCTGACCCCGACCTTCAAATTTGTAAACTTGGATATGGGTAATAGAAACTTTGCACTGCATGTATGTGATAAATAAGATTTGAATTTATTTGAATTTAAAGCTCCATAAGAGTGTATAAGAGCATATGCCAAATGCTGTAAATGTAAATGACCAAATAGGAAGAAAAGTGGACGAACTCTCTCTCTTTTGCCAACTCATTACACATGCATTTGGGGAATGAGGAAAACAGAGAAATTTTGCCTTAACCCACCCGGTAGGTGTAGTGAAAGAGTAGAGCTAAAGGTAAATAAGAGGAGGTTTCAAAAGAGCATCTTAAATATGGATCCTAAATCGACATGTCCAGTAGTATAAAAGATGGCAGGACATTAGACAGCTGCCAAACAACAGCAACACCTCAGTCACCAGAACACCAGTTGAGTATTTATAAAATATATAACATGATCATAAATTTAAGTACATATAGCTGTAGAACTTCCTTATTTTGAAGATCTGCAGCAATGCGCCATTACGTTTTTGTTTTTTGGGTTTTTTCGTGAACCACACCCCTGCAACAGTCACACCACTGCCCTGACGCACTGGTCCAGCCTGTCACCATGGTAATGGGTTACGTGTGTGTGTGTGTGTGTGTGTGTGTGTGTGTGTGTGTGTGTGTGTGTGTGCGCGCGCGCGTGTGAGGAGAATAAATCTCAGAATGTCAGTGCCACGTCTCTAACGATGCATCCCTGGGGACAGAGCGACTATCGACAGGCGTTAGACACTGTTTGTGCAACCCTAAGGATATATCTTGTAGTCACAACCCTCCTATTAACCAGAAGGACCAAAACTAGTAAAAACAAAATAAATAGAGTTTGTCTCGTGACAGACTTAAAATATAATCCTGTCAGAATGCATTGTGATGCTGATGATGAATGACTATCTTATATTATTTATTACAGACTTTATGCAAATTAAATAGCTCTGACTTCCTAGCTTCACAAATGTTGATGAAATGTGTTGCTTTAATTTCTGATGATGATCGTACTCGGGTTACATACATAATGACATACACAAATAAGAGCTGGACTCGTCCACTACAGTTTTGTTTTTTATTAATCCATACACACAATCCTAATTGACCCTCTTGAATTGAAAAAAGAGGTATGTGATAGAAATGACTAATATATTACGTTACAGTAAAAATACATTTACTAAATTGGTAGGGGATAAACATTTTTTGATGAAAATAATTCAAAAAAATTTGTCTCTTTCTAAAACACAATAATTATCTTAATAATTGGGAGACTATGTTTTATGTAAAGTCATGTCTGTATCTACTGTATGTATG
>JAOUQX010000020.1:1050593-1068905 GCA_028566295.1 Liobagrus marginatus | reverse complement strand
GTTCTGGCTGACCCTGCGCTCTGACCCCAGCGTTCAAATTTGTATGCTGGGATATGCGGAATCAAAGAATTTCACCGGATGATGTGCATGTGACCAATAAAATTAACTTTACTTAATTAAATCTGAACATATTTACAGACTGAATACTGCTGGAAAGGAAAATGTCCTTTAAGCAAGGTGTGTTTGGTGATTATTGGATAAGGGTTTTATCCGTGCTCATTGAAGATGTTACAGTGGGATCCTCTGGAACGCTGATTATCCCATAATCCACACTCGGACAATGTGACCTTTGCTGGGATGCGTGCGTTTCCAAGGTTGATTTGCATGCGGCATGTGGTGTCACGACTCGCAGGCTAAAAGCTAGCGCGATGTGAGACGTTAAATAATACACATACGTGCTTGAGCTCATGCCTGGAGTGATTTTATTATAATTACACAACGTCAGGAAGTAACGCTTTGTGCACATCTGAATGTAATTCGATCATAAATGTGAGAAATGGTCGTGAAGCTTGGTGTTGTCATCTTTAGGCCATTATTAGTCTTTATTGTGCAGGTATGTGCCCTCCTGCCATGCCATGCTATGCCCAATGTGACTAAGACCATGGAATGTAAAAAAAAATAAAATAAAAAAAAGAAGCTTTTGTTGGAGAAATTGCGCTCGTTCACTTCTTATTAAGATTCTAACCATTGCGTTACCTGCAGGCGTGCGGCACAGCGTCGTTCCCGTTCTCATTTCCATAACCGCCGGCAGCGTCGCTTTCTCGGCAAGACTTAATATTACTTTTAATTAGCACGGCTGAAAATAAAGCAATGTCATTCACAAATGCGCAGACGTTTCCCTAATGCTAAGTCGCAGCTTGGCTTCTTCGCTAGGCCTCTCTGAACGAGTCTCAACAAACGTTCGGCTTTAATTCCACATCGCAAATGAAATCCAATTGCAAAAAATCATGTCGTATAAGGATCACATGACGTCGCTGGATGATTTCTAATATGCAAAATACGGAGGAGAGCAGCATTTAGACGCGTTTCATGTCACGCCATGACGCATGACCTGGAAAACGAGACGAAACACTTTCGCAGCGTTTAACGGAGCTTGAGGTTCTTGTCGTGTTGGGTTTAATTTATAAAGTGGTAAATATCAACTTGAAATAAATAAATAAGCCACTAAAGCTAAATCATGAGCCTGCTGTAAATAAGACTATATTTACACATGAATGCATGGATGCAATCCACAATTTGCTCGGAATACCAGCACGTGCATGTGTGTCAGACATTTTGAAGCACTCCTAGGACTTTTTTTTTTTACACACATCTTGTACATTTTGCATAGTGTTATAGAATCAACGCCATGGCATATTTAACCCTAACATCGAAATCATTTCTGAAACTACACAAGTCACTTCAGGTTTATAAATCAATTGATTTGATTAAAACTCCCTCCAAATGGGGTTGAATTCCAATCCAGCTGTCATATCTGCAATCTGGGAAGAACGCCTGTTGAAATCCCTCGTTCAGACACTTGTTCAGACACTGTGTGATTACTCGCCTTACAGAGTTACAGCACTGATCTCTGACTCGGTCTGAAAAAGGACCATTTTGAACTGAGACGTTGCAACTTTAATCATTTCAAATCAGTGAATATTTGATACGGCAGAACATCCTGTTATCCTGTCTGCTAGTCGGTGAGGAGAAACAAGTCAAAGGTTCACTATTCTGGTTAGAGATCCCTCGCCGTTTGCATGCGACTGCATGAGGATGAGGATGAGGCTTTAACGGGACTCTGTGCCTCGGCCCGATCTGAAGGAGTAGGCCTGGGTGTTATTAAGGAAGACAGACCAATGCCATGTGGGCTGTTTAATCAGGATCTATAAATTTGATTAAAATGCTTTGAAGCTTCTAAATCACCAACGTCGTTCATCGCTATGCATGAAAAGTTTCTTACTACTTATGTCAGTTCATTTCCCATGAAATATTTGTAATATTTTAAAGCATATCCTCAATTTGCAATTAGCGTATATGCACGTGGAGCCCAACATCACTTATTTAAAAGGATAAATGTCTTAGAGTTGGTCAATAATATAATAATGAGATGGTAATAGCATTTAGTTTTCCTTCAAGCAACAATTACTGTACTAGTTTTCGAATCTTCAAATATAAAATCTATCCAGCACCCCCACCTAGCGGTTAACAACAGAAGTGCATCAGATATTTACTAAAAGGCCAAAAGCACATGATGATCGGAATGTCACGTAAAAGACAATAATTACGTTACCATTTTATTTAATCGAATTAAATTTAGCAAAGCAGATGATAATGAAAGACAACAAATGTAAGTGTAATGAGTATCGTCTTATGAATATGACAGAGAACGGATTATTGCAATACAACAAATATTAATGTACGTTGAAAGTCTTATAATGAATCGATTAGTTTTTCATTTGTAGGATAGAATCAATTTTATTTGAAAAAAAAAGAGAAAAAGAAAAAAATTGCACATGCAATAATGCCCATTAGGGGGCAACATTACACTTTTCAGTTTGCCGGCACCCGCGTTATGTCACTAGAAGAAGAAGTGTTGCACACGTGGGACTCTTGAATCCAATATGGCGGCGTGCAGTATCGAAGACGTGCTCGCGAAAGTCGAAAAAGACGAAGCGGAAAGACTTAAAAGTATTACGGTACGTAAAGAATTAGACCTCGAGTTTGATATCGGAAACTTGCTTGCTTTGGACAAGAACGCGATAAACAACCGAGACTTTAAACAACAAAATAAAGAGGAATTTCTTCGCTCGTTGGCGCGCGACAACACGCAGCTCCTCGTTAATGAGATCTGGAAACATCCGAACGAGAGAGTAGGGGAAGTTATCGTGGTCAAGCTTCCGGAACCTGTCACACCGTTACCCCGAGAAAAACCTGCCCCCAAGGCGAGACCCCCGACTAAATGGGAGCAGTTCGCCAAACTAAAAGGCATCCAGAAGAAAAAGAAGACGAATCTGGTGTGGGATGACGTGCATAAGGAGTGGAAAAGGCGCTGGGGCTATAAACGAGCCAAAGACGACACGAAAGAATGGCTCATAGAGGTTCCTGAAAACGCCGATCCAAACGAGAACCAGTTCAGCAAAAAGATCAAAGCTAAGAAAGAGCGCGTGGCCAAAAACGAGTTTAACCGCCTGAAGAACATCGCCAGGGCGCAGAAGATCAAAGTGCCCGGTGTGGGGCTCGCGCCAACCCGCCAGCAGTCCAAAACAGAGCTGGTCAAAGCTATGAGTGTGGCAAAAAGCGCAACAGCTTCGGCGGGAAAGTTCCAGGAGCGACTTCCTAAAGAGAAAGCGCAGAGGAACTCTGGGAAAAGGAGACGCTTCCAGCCTCTGATCGGTGACTTCGCTGGAGAGAAGCAGAAGCAACTGGGGATGCTCAAAGTGATGGACAGCAAGAGACCTCGACTGGACATCACCAAAGCAGTGAATAAGCAGATGAGGGAGGAAGACCACGAATCTTCAGAAAGGAGAAGGGGAAAGAAGGGACGGAGAGGGAGAGGACCTGCGCCTGGAAAAGGGAGACGGAACGTTCCGACTGGGAAAGGGAAAGGAAAAGGTGGTGCTTTTAAAGGAAAAGGTGGCGCGTTTAAAGGCAAGGGAAGAAAACCTGCGATGAAGCAGAGCAAACGTTAATAAAGACTTTTAAATCGTTAGCGAAATCTGGGACTTCATTTCAACATCACACACACCTGAGCCTGAACATGTTCATGAGGACGTTTCTTTTTTTGTTTTGTGTGTGTGGTGGGGGGTATAATTGTATGGATGTTTTACTATGAAGTAGACAACATGTAGTAAACTTTTACTGAGCTATAATTAGTGCCCCCTAAAACCAATTGGTCCTTGAGGATGAACGATATATCGTTAAATAGGTGATGCCCTGTGATGGCTCCGTGACATGGAAAGGTCCATCTGCTGGTGCCTTTACTTCTGAAAATGTTCTCGGTGATATGACGATAAACAAACTGCTTCTAGGTTCAGTTTTTCCCCATCAGTTTTTTTTTTAATATTGTAATAATAAAGATTTGGGTGATTTGGCAAAAATATTTTCATCATTACACTTTTTGCATAACAAATGTTTCGATTGGCCAACAAAGAACCAACAACACATAGTAGCTATACATTCAGAGATTTTCTTTTTTTTTTAAATTCTATTATTTATATAAAATAAAGTTCATAAATACACTAACACTTGGAAAAGGTTTGTTTTTACATACATTACAATATTCATTATTTTCCTTTGTTCTTCTCATCTGGTGTTGAAATAGTTGAGTGTTTTGCCACATCTGAACACTGATTTTGCTTTTCACGAATAAACATCATTATCAACATTCGGTCTCTTGGAAATACGTTATTGCAGACCAAACTGTGCCCTCTAATTCTAAAAGATCTACAATTATCCATAAGAAATCTTTTTCATTAGCACTTTCCGTATTTAAATTTCACATTGTCCGAATCGAATGATATTTTCATATAAGAAGTTGAATGTTCATAAAATATAAGTGTTTATTAATATAATAAGTGTTTATTAGTGTTTTTAAATCATTACTTAAAACGTACTGTTTTAGGATAGCTTTTATGTGATTCCTTTTATTACTTTTGATTGTTTTTATTTCGGCTTTTTAATTGATTTTATTGTTGTGTATCTTTTAATTTTATATTTATGTAAAGTGCTTTGAGATACTCATTTAAAGGCGCTATATAAAAAAAATAAAGTTTATTTTTATTTACGGATCCGTGGTTCTTTAGAGCCCCCTTGTGGTCATTTTGCGGTACTACTTTGGTAGCTTTACCACCTTTTTTTTTTTTCTTTTTCTCTAAATACTTTTTGCTGTAGGTAAATATTAAACACAAATCTTTATGCTGTATTGTTTTAGCAACAGCCCAGGAAATGAATCTCATGCTTAGAAATAAATATTAGACGTTTATTGATTAGGCGACTATACAAAAAATCTTGCAGTTCAAATAATTAAAATCTCAACAATGCACATGTAGAAGTCTAAAGTGGATAAATATACAGTACTGTGATAACCAGATTATTTATCCACTGAAGACTTATACATAAGAATTGCTGATTCTTTAATTAGCTTAATGGCAAGTTTCTTTGTATAAAGTCACCTTTTATTTTTTAGGAAGAAAATAATTTCACTATGCAGTAATATATATACGACAGTCTTACTTACTATAAAAATTCATCATTTTTAAAAAGAACAATTTAGCCTCCTAAATACATATTCATCCCAAAACTGTCAAATATTGTATCAGCTGTAAATCCAGCCTTTATGTAGTTGATTAATGTTGTATGACTGCTCACACAAGTGTTTGAACAAGGCGGAGGACGGAGTGGGACTGACCATCTGTTGACTGCTGTAAAAACAATTAAATCATCACTATCCCACTTCAGAGGACAGGAATATACACACACACTCGCAATCCAAATCAATCAGACTGACCAAGTTGACAGGAGTCTCTGAGGATGGTGAATGTGCACTGAGCCGGACGGACAGAGGGCAAAGGTCAAAGAGATATTACAGCTGAAAGGTTTGTAGATTTCTCTTCTTTTTTTTTTTCTTTTTTTTGTTAATGAATACAAATGAACTGAATTTATAATCGAATAAGCCCAATGACAACAAAGTTCCAACTTGAAACACAACTTACAACTATCTTTACATTAACGTGCTTTAATATTTTTAATATAATAAAAGTATATAGTCCTGTTAACATGTTACTGAGATATTGTGGGTTTGAGCAAGATAACACTAAAATATCTGACTTCTGGTTCAGAATCATGGAAAAATTGTTTCTTACTTGATTTTACTTCTTTTATTTTCATGTCGCAAAACTAAAATCACGACCGATTCTAAAAGCCTACAATAGTATTAGTCTTTATTTATAATCTATTATGTTACTGTGGCATAATGATAACGGTAAGCTTTATTTCTAGTGTGTACATCTCTAAAACAGTGGCTTATACTGTATGTAACAAACAGTTCTAATGTCATATGAACATGTGGGGGATTAAAATGTGTGTTTTATTTTTAATTATAAAGCTTGTATCTGAGACAAAGTCGATGTGTTATCAATTGAAGAAGGTGAAATATAATATAAATAAAAATGATATAATAATACAAAAACAAATATACTCAATAATATTTATTTATTATATTGATCAATTATTTTTATAAATAGGTGAAATATTTTAAATCGAACAAATTGCCAATATTTTAATGTAACGGATTAGATTCATTACATTTTTTTTAGCAGATAACTAGACAGTTACTATATGTACTACTAGATAAATATTAAAAGGAAAATTCACCTGATTATTATTTTTAATGTAGTAACTAACGCTCATCTACAGTTACATTACATTAATACATTGTAGATGATATGACGTCATTAAGGCTATTCTAAATTGTAAATTGACGTGTAGTAATTATGTATATTGGCAGGTTTATAATGGAAAGATCCATAATCATAATTATACTCACATGATGCTTAATAGTTTGAAATGGCTTCACTTGTTCAAATGTTTTATGTAGTACCGATACGCTTTATGTCCACTAGATGGCGGTAGTTCACAGTTACAGGGAAACTTCTACGTGATGATCTCGTCCAAGTTCTTTTTAACACGACTAGTTAAGGTTAGTTTAAGTAAGCACGGATACTTCCCTGTGTCACTGTTTAAGATTTAATCCCACTTTATGCTTTCAAACATTATCGATAAAAACAAATGATAGAATTAATACCTTCGATAATACTGTCCTGTTTTACACGTGTGTATATAAGTACAGATGTCCACATCTGTATTCATGTGCTATTTGATGTCTATATTAATTGAATTATGGTATTAATGTAGATATGTTCCATAATGTTTTATCTAGCAAGAATTATCTAGCAACATCATTTTTGACTTGTCTGAGAAAAAGAAGAAAGTTTGAACTTAATTTTAAAACTTGTTTAATACGGGACGTGGTAGCTCTTCGGTTAAAGGTGTTGGACTGCTGATCTAAAGACCGGGGTTCGTTTTTCAGCACTGCCAAGCATCCACTGCTGGGCCCCTGAGTAAGGCCCTTAACCCTTAACGTCATGGTTGTAAGTCGCTCTGGATAAGAGCGTCTGCTAAGCGCTGTACATGTAATATTAATTCTGCACAACGCACTTCCCTGCGCATGTTAGCGTTCTCTGTGCTACTCGCTATTCATTATCTGGATTAGGTTTAATAGAGCAGGAGGGCAAATGAAATCGGATTCATCTCTACTCCAGGACCAGTACCGGAGCTTTATATCCTAACTTTATGCAAAGTAAGAGTACTGTAATTGTGTAAAGAACTGTGCAATGCAAACGATGCTAACCTAGTTCTGTTCCTAGAGGGACAGAGCAACTAAACATGGAGGGACTGTACCGAGACACGGTTCAGTTCAGGTTGGATCTGCAGTGATCCTCCGGGAACACGCGTCTTTACACCCTGCTGCCGTCCCCCGTGTCACTGCTCTGGTCTTCACCGCCCATTCTGCCAAATCCACCCATGCACCCACCCATCCCAAAGCAGCTGCTCCCCCTCCCAATCTAGCACACCCCAAACAGGTGGCTCATCCCATAGCTCATTAGTTAACAATGCACACAAACAGCACGCCAGATCTGATCAATTGGTGTACGGCTGATAAGTGGTGTCCCCGCGCACCCACCAAAGGGAAGGAAGTGTGTGTGTGTGTGTGTGTGTGTTATTGGGATATGGATTTTTTTTTCCATCCCATGCCTGGTGTGACTGAAATATGTGCAAAAATGAGGAAACCCTTTTCTCATCATGCTTGTGAAAATGAGACTCCATGGAGCGTTCTGATGCCTGGTGAGATGTGAAAAGTGCACCTTTTGAAGTAAGTCACCAAAGCAGAGGCCACTGCCTCCCTCCTGCTCTGTCAAAGTACTGGAATCTGGGTCAGCGGGAATAAACAGCGTCTTTGTGCTTGTTGTTTCCTCTTTGTGTGGCCCAGCAGAGGCGGGCAGCAGGCCTCTAGGGGCAGAGAAAGGGAGGAGGAATCTTTCCTGACTTTGAAGCAGGACGTCCAGGCTCTGTCCTCGGCCCACCGCTCGTCCGGCCTGCTGCACAGGATTCCGTTCAAACATTGCAGAACGATGAAGCGGTGCCAGGAGGCCCAGTAACAGGGCATTACTGAAATACAGGACAGCCGAGACTGTACTCACACTACAGTATAAGCACTTTAGATGATTTAGTTGGTCTGAACCGTCACGATTTGCTGACCATTACACGGAAGAATGGAACAAGCAGAACAAAGCGCTGTTGCTGGACTGCTGCTGTGTCCGTTAAGTGCTTTTCCACCAAACTGTGCGGCATCACGCTGATACTATTTGCTCTCTGGTTAAGAACATGTGACTGTTTCTTTTTTGCATAATATTTCAGATGGATGTGTGTGTGTGATGGAAACTAATAATACTCTCTTTTGCACACATGCACAATTGCACAAAATTGTATATCTACAGTATAGCACGTCTATATAATGTATACAGACATTATATATGTATGTATATATATATATGCCCCCCCCCATGTTCAAATCATATACTGTATAATAATACGAATCTTTTTGCAAGTTGATTAATTGCATTATAAATGTTTACAAGACAGACTCGTGTTTACTGTACTGTCCAGGGGGAAAGTGTCCAGTTGGAGAAAATGACCGTAGTTCAGTGTTAATCTGACTAATATGACAAAATGGAACATGAGTGTATTTGTGGGTAATTTGGGACGTGTGAAAAAGCCATAAAGAAGCATATGTAAGTACCAGTCGGGGGTTAATCCTGCTAAATGTCATTAGGCCTGATTTTTCCAGCGTCCTTTCATTTTTTTTAGATTTTACTCTTTTATATGCACTTATTTGCAACGTTAGCCTCGTTCTTTAATCCTGTAATCGGTTTTCCCCCGTCGTTAATTCCTAAACTGTATTTAGTGTGCCAGTATTTCTTTTCTGGTACTCGCTGATATTTGATAAATTTTTTTGATGATGTGGCAATTTTCCAAGCACAACACATTTGAGCCTAATGAATATCTGACGGCATTAAACTTCATAGGGCATAATAAAAAAAATTTAAAAAAAAAGAAATAAACATCATCATTAAAAGCCGAGTTATTCTTTCTGTAAATGACATCACGTCAGGTATCGGTATGAGCTGGGCAGCGATACTGATATGTGTATCGGTCATGGCTAATTATGAGATATACAGTATAGAGATCGATATAAGACTATTAGGCCTAATCACTAGCTTAGCACTTTATTTTTATTTTATAGCAGAAAAAAAATGCTTCTTTCTAGAAAAACACACTTAAATGAAGCATACATTAAGCAAAATGAATAGTAGGCTTAATTTGATTTGAAACTATTTAAAATAGCTTTTATCAACAATGTTCCCAGTGAAACGCTTTACACGTATTCATCTCCTGTGAGACTATGATGTCATATGTATGCATATGTATCATGTACTGTAAAACTGTCAAATGAACAGCTTTGAGCCGGTCACCTCCGAATATAATGAGATTCATCTCCTGACATATATCAGATCACTAATGAGGCGTCATTAATGGTCGCAAGTGTTTAAGATGGCTTTAACGAAGACAACATGAACTAAATCTTCTTTTTCTCCGTTAAACTCTCTTCTTTTGTTTCTTTAAAGCAGCGCCCTCAGGCACGCCGTGTAATGACTTCATATAACTTCTTTTGTGGCACTCTTCCATACAGGCGCACTGTTATCTCGGTCGTATCTCTTTAAACGCCATCTGTAAACGGCTCGAATTATATAGTGTATAAGACTGCACAGCATCATAATAAGTTGATATGTCTACTATTTCTATATTGCTCATCTCTATTTTCAACTAACTGACTTTCCGGAGGTTTTTAGGCTACTAAGGTGCCTCGGCCATCTGCTCGACAAAGATTAAGCAGTTTAAAAGCTGGGCGCGTTCTCTTTTGGCTTCTGATGGAGGGCACTCTGAATGCTTTAATTAGTCTTAATCCTAGAGCAAACTCAGCAACTGCTGATGTCACGTCGATGTCCCGGTTTGGGGGCCAGAGTCGGGGAAGCCAAATACTGTACAGCGCTTTTTTTAAAATTTTTTTTTTTTTTATGGCGGTTCTATGGCAGCTGGTACCTGGGGATGACCTGCAGAGCATCTGTTAGGCTGGACAGTGCAAGCGTTCACTCACGCCCAAACATCCAGAGTACACCATGCTCACCCGCAGTGTCCCACTCATTCACCAGGTGCCTCTGCTGGAGAACAGCTCTTTTCAGAACGAAGGCTAAATTTGATCCGAGCTGTACGAAAGAAAACTTGGTCCATCTCTGGTTACACCTTTCAATCAATGACCACTCCTATACCCAATACCTGCTCCTTAACCCACACCTTGTACACTGTATTTCTTTCCAATTCCAAATCCTGTCATGTACCTACTGTACAATATTACGACACGACTACTTCTCGGCTTGCTGCGTTCACTCACAGATTCCTCGCCTGTGTGTAAACACTATAGTTATTCGCCCGGTCTGTCCAATGTCCAAACTCTCAGCAGGAGCCGTGTGCAGGCCAGTGGAAATTCTGACCTAAATAAAAACGCACAGGCAGTCCTGGCTGAATCTCCAGCACCTCGTGTGGCTTTCCCGCCCGAATTGAGAGTGCCTGCCAGATGACTGGGGCTGTCACCGCTATAATGGCCGACCATCTGCTGTCTGGCACGCACAAAAGCTGGCAGTGTGCACACAATCACGGGGGAAGGGCTATACGCTGATGAGTTTGCATGCTGCCACATGCCGTGTAGGGACACCTCAGAACACACATACATATACGCGCGTGTGCTAAGTGATGCGTGGCTGTTTACGCGCTTGTTATTATTATCTTGGAATCATGTGATGAGTTCGCCAACGATGCATCCTCAAAAAGATATGAATTGTTTGACAACGCCATCGATCTGTTGATGAAAACCTTAAGAACAGCAGCTTGTTCTTCTTATAGGGGATATTCCCTGCTAGTCTTAGCATAGAACTTCGAAAGAGGAATATACCAAATAATAAAAAGTTTTTTTATAAACTATAAATGGGTAACAGGTTATTTTAGTGGTCAACAGTTATAGATATTGTTGCTCTTATGGCTCTAATTCCAAGCAGGGTCACAGCACAGGCTACTCTCGGGGCATAGGGCAAGGAACACTCTTGAACAGGGGGGTGGGGGGGGTGAACCCGTTACATGGCACAATCACTCACATATTCATATGCCCATTCAAATGCCAATCTGTCTAACATTCACAAAATGGTTTAGCATTTAGCTATTAACTATTTAGAAACACTTCAGCCTTCTAATAGCGTTCTAATTGGAGCTCCCTTCAACTGTTGCATGTTTTTGTATATGAGCGTATGTTTTTCAACAGAGACTTCAGCGCACTTCTGTTAGTCAAATTTGCTAGGAGCATCTGCTGGACGGCGTCAATATAAATGCTGTTGGGTGAAACCTATAAGAGGTCAAAACGGATGCAAGAGGAGAATACTGATGGCTAAGGACCCCTGCTAAAGTACCTCCTGTAAACACAATCATGTTGCTGTTCGTGAGAAGCCGATTGCATTTTGAACGTCGCTCTCAAATGCTAAATAATCAGACTCCGAGATATCGCTGACATCACTAACAGATCATACAACAGGTGTGTGTGTTTTAGGTTCGAACAGCACGACTCGGGCTGCATTCGAGCGTGTACTGTACAAAAGCGCCAACCCCAGTTCAACTTTAGTCAATGGAGGCTTTGACATCTCTCAAACCAATGTTGGGCCACTAAAAGGCACAATAGCGTGAGTCAGAAAGAGAAATGATTAAGAGTGCGTGTGCCATGGACTTGTAATGGCTCTAGGCAGCAGAAGGCATGTCAGTGGGGCCTACGCACTTTTCCATTCGGGGGCAATCGAGTGAATGGGTCTGTAAAACTAACAGACTCGGGGGACAATGGAGCCAAAAGACATTATTTCATGGCCGAGTGGGCCTCTTTAGCTGGAGCAGCTGACCTGCAGAGAGGCCTCTTGTTTAGAAGAGGTGAATGTACAGTATGTAGACCCAAAAGTCTACAAAAAAAAAAAAAAACGTAAGCAATTCCACACACGTTTTTACACGGAGCTAGAAATGAAGGATAGGAATCGGTCCCGGTGTCATATTCACCTGGTGTTTAAAGAGAAGGTGTGTATCTGCTTCTGACATTATAACGGAAACCTTGAATGAAACAGATTATTGGTAGGGTTAGAGAAAAATAGAATTGAAACCGTAATACGTGAACAAAAGCATTTTATTTTTCCCCCTTTATACATACAAGGGTCACAAATGGTTACTGGCAGGGTTCAGATAGGCAGGTGATATATGTTTAAGTAAAAAATAGTGTTGGAAGTAAAATGTCTTGCTTGTAAAAATGTGTATATGTCACATACGCTAAAAGTACTGTTGGTCATGCGTTGCTTTTAAACTGCTACATATATCTACTTTACTTCAAACTCTACGATTAGCTTGGTTGAGTGTTATATAGAATTTTATACACATAAACTTGCATTTACGTTGCTGACAAAAATGTCAACTCATGCTTCACAGCACTGTTACATTTACCGTAGTGAAACTTATGTCATGACATGACGCTGGGATTTGCGAATACACTTTTTGTAGAATTAAAATGGAAACCAAAAAGTTCTTCATAAAACGATTTTGCACGTTCGCAGAGGCTTGTTTCAATTATAATGCCTTAATGTGTAGACCCTTTAGACACCTACCGAATCATTTCACATTGACCGGTATAACAGATGGACACTGATGGACAAACATTCTACTGTCAATTTTTTCCATTACCTTGAACACCAAACAAAATGAGATTGAAGTAGTACGACTGTTCTACATCTCCAAAGGATTGCGTTTGGATTTTAATCGCTTGTTCGTTTACACCTGCAGAATTATTTAGTGAGAGAGGAACTCTTGTCATTTGTGCAAGAAAGAAAAGTCAGCCACTTCGAATTGATCAGTCACAAAAAGACTTGAAATGTAAACACTTTAGAGGATTTTACAGAAAGGAAAAAAAAAAAAAGACCGTCAAAAACAGACACGCGAATCACATTTAAAAAAAAAAAAAAAGTGCAATTAGCCTACACGAGCGTTTAGAAGCTGAATTCTGCTATCTGTATTTTCAGTCAACTTGTCTGATCTCTTGTCTGATAAATTGAAACCAATTAGTACGGATGATTAGTGGCACGAGTTAAAAAATTCTAGAAATGTTTCGGATAAATGGTAGCCGAATGTTGTTTCTCAAACACGACAGAAATAAAATTCTCTTTATAGCTTTAAAATAAATAAATTAGTAAATATTTAATAAATACAACCTACAGTCCTAAAAAAAAAAAGGAGAAATCCGTCTCGTCTTGGAACATGTTACTTGTGTGAGACTGCATATTAAAAATCGGTACCAAACATGACTTCTGATAGTGAAAAATAAAGCAGCTAGGATGCTATCGGTTTTGTTTTTAGGCTGCAGTCACTGGCTGTTGGTCAGCGAAAGGTAGGTGTGTTGCAAAACTGGACAGTCCAGGTGCTTGATAAACATCTCAACAACTGGAGTTACAGCAACGAATAAATTAGAAAATGAAAAAACGAAAAGAAAAAAAAAAAAAAAAGAGGTACCCTTCCGTACGACGCTACTTTAGCAAATAAATGCTGTACAATACATTCAGTGAGTGTCAAACAGCAAAAACATGGAGCGGAACCATTCGTTACAATTCGACCCTTAACAGTCACGTTGCAAGTGCTATCCAGTTCCTCCTAAACTCAATCAAGCCCCACCCCTTTATAGTTACCCACAATCAGTAGTGCAACTCTGCTAGTGCTCTTCGATCCTTAACGACTTTTTTTTTTTTAATCCATTAAAAAGTAACATGTTAAAAAAGGACTAGTGAATATTGGCTTTTTTTCTTTTCTATTTTGTCTTCGTGATTAACTCCACCAAAAATCTTTTTCTTTGGACTTTCCTCCGTTGTTTAAAATTGATACAAAAAAAAAAAGACAATTAATAATCTAAAATTCTTTTTGTCGCTCTACATCTCATTAGCCGACGGCTAAATTAAAGATCTTCGTGCGGCACGAGGATAAAAACGTTTTCAGAGACTGCAGTGATCTGGTCTAGATCGAAAACGGTCATCACAAAAGTGTGATTTTAAAAGGAAGACCTGTGGCGTCCGATTCGTTAAAAAAAAGTCATCAATGCGCCTGTTTGTTGGTTAAAATACTTAGTTACACACCGTAAATCTTAAGCGCACGTATAAAAAAGATGAACGTTTAGTCTCCTACACCAGATTGTCTAAAAGTGAAGTGCGAGGGATGAACTGGGGATGTGGAGGATGCTGTGAGGAGCAAAGAGAATACTTCAAGCTCACAGGACCAGAGCTCTGGAGGTGCATGACGGCAACTGGGACGAGTTCAGGTAGTGCCTAGCTTGCTCCGTCATAATCAGCTGGTCTTGTGTCTTCCCAAACACTACCGCCTCCCACTCGCTGCTCACCTGAGGAGATAGGACATTGTTTTTTTTCCCCCCCACAATACGTATCACGTGTTTACGCTCAAGCCGAAGGTTCACGGTGTTGTACTGTACCTGTCTGGAGGCTTGGTAGACTGAGCTTTCATGTGTAAGAAGTTCCTTTTTTGCCTGAGGGCTGAGAGGGCAGATGGAAGGTTGGGGGTCTATTTTCAGGCTGCCTGGGGAGTAGGTGTGATCCTCCTCTCCGTCTGACAGTGGGGTCATCAAAATTGCGCTGCTCAACATGCCATCGTTATGAGACTGGTGATCAAAAGGAATGAACTACAATCAGACAAGCCTGATTGTTACGTTTAATAAAGTAAGGGTCTCAAGGAATCCGGTGATATCATCTTACCTGGCTGCTACTGTTGACCTGTTGCTGAGGGAACAGTTCCACGTTGAGGCGTGAGTCTTTCCAACTGTCCATTAGCAAGGACTTTCTCACTTTCCTAGCAGGAGCATCCACCTATACGGGCAAACGATAGGAAAAAAAAATCGTTGGAGGTCAACACTACTATGTATATGTAAGAACCTAAAAAGAGACTCGGAGATCGGCATAAAGGTGCCGTGTACCTCATACGCTTGTTCAGGCTCTCCATGAACGAAGATATCCGCCCCTGTCTCCTCCTTCAACACTTCCCTAATGTCCTCCTCTAGAAAAGCCAACGGCTGAGGCTGTGCACAGGACAAAAGCTCACATACTTTAGACTTGTGGATCAAACACATACACGCATACTTAGACATACATGTGTAGGGTATAGAATTTTAAAGCAAGGAATCATTTAAAGATACCTACCACCATTTTTAAGGGCCCGTGCATTTTCTCCTGGGCAGCCAAAGCATTTTTAAAGGGAGTGGGTGTCCTTGGGGAGTAGGCCATTATGGACTTGCGAACTTTGGGTGTCCTAAAACTGGAACAATAAATAAAAGGTCTTTATCAAAGTGCTTTTGAACTCTCAATTCTGACTGGTCACTATGTGTACACTTGTTTTGGTGATTGGTGATAACTTTCGTGATAGCATTAGTAACAAGCCTTGATTTATTTATTTATTTTACGTTATATTAACTCCCAGTAAGTAACTTCCGTCTTATAGATGGCTAAATATTGTCGAAGCAAATAGACGTGGTGTTACCCAGCGTTCTCCTTCTCATGTTGAGGTGTGGTTTCTCTCTGCTGAGGTGTGCTGGAGAAGTTTTTCTGTGCACACACTGGAGTAGACGTTAGTGCCGGATTGTCCAGATTCAAACGCTCAGCTCCAGGTATGTTGAAGAACTGGCGTTAAAAGCAGAATCATAAGTGATAAACACTCTGGGTGAAACTGAGAAACACGGCGTATACAAATGTGGTTAAACTCCGGTTCATACCTGAGAGGGCGAAAACGGAAGTCCTTTAACCGGTGTGCTTTTTAGCGAGCTCCTGGTGTCGTCTGTAAAAGAGCCGCGGTTTGTGTCATCACCGAGCGACTGGTCTGCTCTTTCTTTTATCTTGTTCCTTGGCAGAGAGTGCGAAGCGGAGTTGAATTTATCCGCAGCGCAAGTGCTATGAGGAACGGTTTTCCCCTGGCTCATTCCAACATGAGACCTGGATAGAGCAGGAGCAGGAGCAGGAGTGTTGTACCTAACATCCTCTGTTCGGTCATTTTGAGCTGGGTAGATGCCATCAAGCACAGCAGGTTCAGGAGGACTGACCGACTCGGCTAGTTCAAAACTTCCAACCTCGCTCCAGACCATAGGATCCTGCAGAACAAGACACTTTCTGTTCACAACTTATTGTACGATATGGTAATAACATTTCGGAATAAACTATAACCGAAGAACCAGTGTAATGAAAATCATCGCAACCAACAAATAGCTTGTTTCTATAAGAGAGATCATGGCTCATAGATCATAGTTTCTATTTTAGATTTAAAAATAAATGTTTCATCTAAACAAGTGCTTCCTGCTTACCGAATTGATGAGCTCTATTGTTTCTGCAAACTCAGGAATGGTCTGCAAACTAGAGAGCACAGCGCTGGCCTCCACTGCCAGGAACTTGCTGGGAGAGACATGCAGTGGTACAGAAGGAGCACGGTCTTTCTTCGCTTTACCCAGCTCAACACCCGACCCTTCGGAAGTTCCTGTGGTGCTCGTGGTTTCCTCTGCCAAACTGTCCGACCAGCTCGAGTAGCTGTCCGGGTTCTGAACAAGGGCCAAGCAGTGTATGTCAGACAGGCAAGTTTAACAGATAAAATGGCATGTGACATACAAGGTGTAATGATTGCTAATGATGATAAATAAGTTATGGTTAAAAGAAGCATAGGGTGGTCAATAAAAAACAGAGAATCATCAGGCTAATCAGTAACTAATAATAATGACTCCTAGTAATGAGTTATATTCTTATAACAAGTGTAACTGGTAAACATTAGTAAGATCATCATTCGCCTGAGCAACAAGTTAAACTGCTTTTTAACACTCAGAATACTCAGAGTTCATCAATTCGGTGAAGTCTGGATACAACAAAAGTTAACATACGAATGTAAAAATGCCGTAATAATAATAATAATAATAATAATATAATAATAAACATGAAACTCTGACAAAAGCGATGACTTCCAAGCAGTTTTTCTGTTCCAGGCACGCTCATGCTGTGCCCTAAAAGATCTACTGTAGTTACTGACAGCAGGCCACTATCAGTCGGTGTAGCAATGAGGGTAGGTTAGGGTCACCATGCGCAGATGTAGATGTGAGCGGCACACAGGGCATAAAAGTGGTATTGAAGGGGTAGGAAAAGCCTAAGCACACTACTCTACGCTCACACACAGTGGTTCTTACACGAGGACCGGACTGTCTTCTGACTTCATTTTCAGCTGACATAAGGAGTAGCTCTAGCTCCTTTATTCGCTGCTCTTTGTCGGGATCGTCGAGGCATGGCTGTGAGACGGGGGACCGGGAGGAAAGGAAGGGAAAGACAGAACAGAAGAACAGACGGAGAAAACGAATTTACTGGCAAAACCACAAACACCTCAGGTTGCTTCTGGAAAAATTGAGAATTTATAGAATGTATAACAGCAGAGCACCGGCAGGCAGTTCAGACACACTGACAGTTGAGTCAATTTGTTGATTAAGAGGAAAGCAGGGGAGGTAAAGGGGAAAGAACATTAAGCGAAACAAATCACAGAGAAGAAAAAGGCATCACTTACCAACAAAAAACTCGAGGTTTCGGTGATGCTGTCCATACCCTTTCCGCTCGCAGAGCCATACATGCATCCTGGGACCTACCCATACACACAAAACAAGTTTTACCTAAACGTCTAATCAAATGTTAAAACATTTGTAATTATAGTACGTCATGCCATGTACATCATGTTTACAAATATATTAGGTACAGAATTTTGTAACGGTTGTCACCTGAGACTGGCTGTTCATGAGCAATTGGCCATGAAATTGGGATTGCTTAACAGATTGGCAGCCTTTATGTCGTCTTCTCTGAGGCTGATCGATGCTCAAGCTTCTGTTGCTGCTCTGCAGGTAACCTTCCTGCTCCACCTTCCTGCGCATGGTGGAGTTCCAATGATTTTTGATAGAGTTGTCTGTCCTGGGAAAAAAAAAAAAAGTGTATATATATATATATACACAGTGAGGCCTCGACTTACGAGTGACCCAACTGACGAGTTTTTTGAGGTACGAGTCGTCTCTCGGCCGATTTT
>JAOUQX010000020.1:999521-1030165 GCA_028566295.1 Liobagrus marginatus | reverse complement strand
TACACGTTTAAAGAGAGTAAAGCAACCTGCAAATTACAACCTATGTTGCAATTGAATAGAAAATGAACATCCTTCAGTGATGCGTATTATTAAACACCTACACGTGGTTTTGTTTTTTTACAGAATGAGGTTAAAAGACATGCGTTTTTTGCTTCCCTTAACTGGGATGACCTTGTGGAGAAAAGAATTCCGCCTCCATTTAATCCCAGTGTGGTAAATGGCTTCATTAATACACATATATTTTTCTAGTCTCAAACAATTTGTTTTATTCTATTGTTTTCACAAAATATTGACATGCAGTTAAACACACAGTAAAATGTTGAATGTTCATTGTGCTAAAGTTTTTTTTTTTTAATTGTCTACAGGAATCCCAGTATGACATATCAAATTTTGATCCTGAGTTCACAGAAGAAACTGTTCCTAACTCGGTGTGCATCTGCAGGGATAACTCAATTGTCAATGCCAGCGTCATGGAGGCTGATGATGCTTTTCTGGGCTTTTCCTATGCTCCACCTTCAGATGACTTTTTCCTGTAAAATTTCTTATGAACTGAAGCTATTGTATGCTACCAGAACGGGTTTGGTTTTGCACCTTTATTCAGAAAGCAAAGAAAATTCGAAGACCAATCTGAGGCATTCTACACTTGACGGAAAGATAGTAATCTTGTGATGCAGGGTCGTTCAGATTTTTTATTTTTAACATTTAAACAACAGATTTATATTTTGTATTGTAAAAATATGTATACCTGGGACACTGTTATAGCTCAGGCATTGTACATTCTTTTCCCTAGATTATTTTCTGCAGTTGTAAACGAACTTTGAAACTAATGTTCATTCATCATTTCAATACCCTTTATAAACTTTATTGTTCATGGCACTTATGATTGTTGGGTTTGTCCTCCTAGGAAAAATGTCTTGGTAGAATAGTTAGATTTTGCAATTTTCTTTTGTTACACCAAAGATGTCTTTTGTATTAACGTGAAGAAAAAAGAACGGAAGTAAACTCTAACTGGATGTATGAACCAACCTGTGTTCACAATCTGTCTGAGAAAACCATTTTTCATTTTTGCCTCATCAATTTAAACTGAATCTATATCTAACTATTAAAACATTACCTAAACCAATTATTTAATTAGAGCTATATGCTGCTAGACGATGGTTAAATAAATAATAAAAGGCTTCCTAGTTCATCCACCCTTTTTTTTTTCTTACTGCGCTACAGAATAAATGGTACAATCTATTTACGATCTAGACTTTGGAGCGTTAATCAGGCGTCAATAACTAAATTTAATAAACAAATATTAACAATACAATGATGTCAATTAAACGCCTTTCATGCGCGCGTCAGTCTGTCAGAACTGAAGGCGGGAAAATGGCGCTCGAGACAAAGAAGTGGAGCACGAGAGCCAGTCACGTGACTCGTTCTGAGGTAAACGTTAGATTTTTATTCATCATAACAATATGGAGGAGGTTTTGTCTCTGAAAGAATCGATAGTCACGTACTTAGACAGAAGTGGAGGCCTGCGGAAGCTTGTGGAAGCCTGCCAGTCTCTTAAAGGTCAGTTTAATTTCACATTTTAGAATAAATACCTCAAAAGTTAAACCGGCTAAACAGCTAGCCTGCGTTGTTTATGTAAACACCTCTAATTAGCTTTGACGACAATCATACGTAACCATTTTTTTTTTAACTTAGCTTCTTTTTTTACATTAACATTACTACCTTGTTATGAAAAATTGGGGTTGTTTATTTATTTATTTTCTGTTTCATGCATTAAGCATTCATGCTTTACAATGGACCCATGGAAATAGTTGACATTTATTAACCCCAATTTAAAAAAAAAAACAAAAAAGATTTACGTCATAAATAATATTAATGAAAAATGTATAAAGAATAAATACAACTTTTTTGTATGGGGGGGGACTTTGAGGTGTCACGTGATTAACCAAGATATCGAGGATGCAGCATCGAGACCATCATATAAAATATATTAGCAACATGTGTAGCAGAACAACATATACTATAACTAGCCTGTTGTGGTTTTTTACCGACAGTTTGTACTCATAATTTAATAATTTGTCAGATTCGCAACAGGTGTATCGTTTCAGCTTTGACGTGAACCCCACTGACGTAATTGAACTGGATGCCCGACTTGGAGACTGCATACTACACGACCCTCTGAAATCCACGTCACTCTTTCAGTCTGTATGTTTCATTTTGGAAAATTACTGAGTTACAGTGATGATTCTGATGATGATGATTCTGATGATGATGCATATTTTGTATTATTTGTAGGTGGAATTAAAACGTAATTAATTACAATTTATTTGTGTTTCACAGGTTTGTTTTCTTTCAATAAAGACACTGTCCCTAATTGAGCACATACACACAGAGAACCAGGTATATCATCATCATCAAATATTCTTGTCAAGCCAAAATGTATTATTTAGTTATCGTCTCTTTGTCATTCCCCCAAAAGGTTAATGTTGTTCTCCGGCCAACACACATGCCACCATTTCCCAACTATATCTTGGACTTATCTGAGTTTCCTCGTGGCTATTATCTGATGAGGCCTGTAGCGTTTGAGGGCCTTGTAATTGCTATAACTTGTGTAACAAAATACACTCAAGGAGCTAGATTCATCTGTGCAGAAGAAAAATGCCCTTGCTCCAAAGGTAACCGATTTTCTGTAGAATGGACATTTTCAGTGCGCACATTGTCTCCAACTATATCTCTTGTCACTTTTCTACTAGGGTTCCACCATATTAGAGTGCATGCACCAGGAGCTACAGAGTCAGCTACTGTGCGGAGTGACTTCATTTGCTTCCTTTGCTCCTCGCCACTCAAAGAGGATGTGAAATCTCGTGTTTTAGGGGGTAACTATAACTTTTTGATAGTATCATGACAACTATTCATATAACTATTCCTACTGTAAAATATACTGCTTATTAAATGTTCCCAATTTCTATTATGTCTCATTAATTACACTCAGATAAGCAATTGGTTGAGCTTGTAAACACGAGGGCGCTGCATATTTTAGGGACCCATGAACCTTCCTCCCTGAGATATCAATCTGCCACACTATTTTTGAGAGGTAGGTCAAGATGTGATATAAACTGTTCCACAGTTTGCGTTACTGTATAATTTAGAGTGTGGTCTGCTGCTGATTGAACTTTTCAGTTGGGAAATTTTTGAAAGTTAATTTATAAACTGCTTTATTTATTTATTTATTTTTTCATACAACACATCTACATCTTAAATGTCACTTATTAAACATATACAATGTACCTTGAACACATTACTTTCATGTGAAAAAAGTTAAACTAACCAATATTAATGTGTTATCATAATTTAGATGAACTGTGTAACACTATGAAACTTGGCCGTCTGTACCAAATAGTTGGAATACCTGCACATGTACACCAGTGGTCCAATATTACTTGGACCATAGAGGCTTGCAGTATTCGAACTCTCATTCCTGAATGTAAGTAATCCATTTCATTTTAGTTAAAAATGAACCGTAAATAAAGCCCATCTGACTTTTTTACTGCTTCCTTCAGGTCGTTCCTTTGTAAGTGACAATTTCCAGGCCCTACATGCTGCCTCAGCCTGTTCTCCATGGAGATTTTCTGCTATTGTAGCCAACTCATTTGGTTCCCCAGTAGTTCCTCCTGGCCTGTACAACACTCTGAAATTGGTGTTGCTTCTTAGCCTGGTGCAGACCAAAGAGGAGTTATCAGAGGCACACAATCATTTGGATGTGCTCACACTCACCAGTGATACGCTTAATGTTGAGAGGTAGGCTTCTTTAGAGCTTTTTTTTTTTAAATAGCTGATATTAGACAGGTATATTTTTTACTGTATTTTAAGATTTTCATACCATTAATAATTAATCAATATATAGTTCTATGTTCCTCGTCATATAGAAATACTTAGTCACATAGATCCATAGCCACTATTTTATGGTCGTGATTCATTATCAGGTTGATGACATACAGTCTGGGCCTAGCAGCACGGGGTATTCGTCACCCGGTTACAGGAGAACTCTTTACCTCCTTATCCAAAGATGAGCATGGAGCAGGAACAGCCAACATTCATGCAGGCTCTGCTTTCCTGGCTGCTGGGGGTGTGTGCCTACTAGGAGACTTAACATGCTATAAGAAAGACAGAATAGACACCCTGCAATCAGGTACCATGAAAAGATAATACATTTAGGAGTATTTTAATAATGAACCATAAACAACAATAACCATTGTATGGAATTTTTTTTTTTATCTGGTGTTACTGCAGCATTAGAGAGTAGAACAGTATCTGTGCTTATCCCTGGAAAGAAATATGGTGAGGATGCTGATCAGCATCTTTCCTTCCCTGTCAACTGTAACTTTTGGGCCCTGGCTGATGCATCAGCTCCTTCTAAAAAAGCTAACAAGTCAGACCGTGTACTCCTGGGATCTATGGTGGGTTAGCAACCTCTTACATGAATTATTTTTCATGTACATTTCAAGAAACGTATGTACCTTATTGATTAATTGAGAATACCTTTTTTAGCCAGCATCAATTTCAACTGTAAACAATATACAAGCTACGTCGCAGGTTTCTTGTTTTGAACTTTGAAACAATGGCACATAATTTTTTAGGCAGTATGACCTCTATGCCCATTTAATAACAGGAAACAGACAATACAGTGGCTTCTGAATGAAAAACAAATCTAATGAGAATGTAACGTGTATGTAGGAGATGGGTCCTGTACCCCCACAAGCTGTGGACGCATTTGGGCTTGTAATCCAATGTCGAGAGCAGGGAGGTAACCAGTCTCTCCTTCCTATGATGGTTCACACCCTGAGGCAGGCCATTTCACCAGGAAATCCAATGTACCCTGCCTGCATGCAGTTTACCACACAGGACTTCAAAGAGGTTAGACTAAACATTTCTGTGAAATTCTATTTTATTGGCCTTTTCTCTTGGCAACATCGATCTGTGTATATTGTACATCACTGTTAATCTTTAATCGTTCTCAGTCATCTCTTTCTTAGCTCATGGCGTATGCTCGGAATCTAAACGTAGACATGAGCGCCGAGGCTGAGATGATCATCCATGGGTACTACATGGCCAGTCGGAGAGTACGCACCTTAGTACCTGTTGCATCCATTAAACTGTTGTAAGCATGGGCTGAAAATAGGCTTGTATGTCAAATAAGGGGGTTTAAAGACAAAGTGAACTGTTGAACCACAGTCCTAACACCTGCAGCATTTCATGGTTTTCTCACTTTTGCACATCAGACAGTACACAGGCATCAGTGGTTACCTGATTCAAGTAAACAATTGAAGACTACGGATGCGCCCATCAATTGGCCGGAACTTAGATGTTCTCATGAACTGATCTTAGTATTTATTTTAAGTGCCCTGATAAGCAGTGTTATGCATAACCCCAATTTGAACACAGTATATTAAAATGCCCACTGTATAATTTTAAAACAATATTTCACATTGCATAATTACTCTAAAAATGTAAAGGGAACATCTATAGTATTACTTTGCCTGGGAAAAGTTTAACAGTGAGTTTACATATCAGTTAACATCAGCAAGACAACAAATCAAAACTCCATCTGAGCTACAAAAATCCCTCACCAGAGCATTCCTAGTTAAAACCACAACTGGATCTCACTGTATGTTGTACCACGTATAATGTACATGTGACCAATAAACTTTGAACTGGAACTAGAATAAACCTAGTAGGATGTACAAGACTAGGTTACCACTAGATGGTAGCAGAACATAGTACACATTAGGTAAATGAGATCCTAGCCTGTGCACACATTCAAAGTTCACGTCAAGACTTTTGTTGCTGTGTGTATATGGTTGGTTAGTTTTATGCATAGCCAGTATGGTACCAGTGCATTAATCAACCTACTAACCAAAACCATTCATTTTTATCAAAATGTGTTGCTGGTTTTGCTAGGATTGCTCTTGCACAGGCTCATACAAAGCTCAACCTGAGGACACTTGTTCTGGAAGAGGATGCAGTTATTGCAGCATTACTGTGTGAGAACTCTATTACCCTAAGATACGGTAAGAGCGTGGTCACTTCATACAACAAACTAAATTATAAATAGTTGATAATGAACTGGCTCTGTAACTTTACTTTATGTTCAATGTGGTATACCAATAGCAGGAAAGGACAAGTCTGACAGTTTATTTTACATGGAAGGTTCAACCTTCACAATTTATTACTTTGCTATTTTATAAGTAAAGATTAGACATTTGAAAGAGCATTTCTTAAGTGCGTTTTGGAAATGCAGGGGCTTCAGCGCTTCTTATTCCACCGGATGCAGCATTTCCATGTGACCTGTATGACCAGGAGTCCCTGCACAGACGAGACCTGGCACTGGAGGAGTTCCACATGCAGATCCTCAAGTTTGTATACAACTATGCACCAGGAGGTGCTACCTACATCAACGAAGAATAGGGCACATTTAAACAGAGGTATTGATAGATCTTTTAAATTACACCAGTCTATAGTTTGTTCACAATTAAGACAAATTTAACATTAAATACTCAAATAGCAAAAAACAATATTTACATTTGAAAACATTTTCATTTCCACTTCGGTAATAAATGTATTTCACAATCTTACCATATTTATATTTGCGTTGTCAAAGTCCAACACCGGCTTGCACTTCCAAGGTCAGAAGTCAGTTTCTTCAAAAACTTTTAAAAGCCACAAGGTAAGGGTTTTGTTAACATGTAATCTAAATCAGGCGCGTCAAACTCAGTTCATGGAGGGCCACAGTCCTGTAGTTTGTTCCTTGAACAAATGCAGTTTTGAAATAGTCCCAAGGGACTTGAGCTGGATGCAGGACAGTTTGACCCCCTATGAAATAATGCATCCTCATACCATGTAATTCTTACAGGAGTATTTGAGCAGGGACAATTTTACAATACTCCCAAAATGTCATTTCAGACATTCACATCAACAAACCAATCTGGTCTGATGGGTAAACGGCGAAAATGTGACATTAACGCATCAACTTGGACACAAATTTGAGAGAGAAAAACAATTGTCTTATGTCCCATGACATCATTCAGTTTGTATTATCCATGGTCATCTGAGGAGGAAACAAATCTCAATTTTACTAATTGCTCACATAAGGCCCTGCCATTAAAAAAATGCTACTATAGAAGTCTCAGGTGATCACAGTATCAACAGCCCAAACTGGTCAGATGGGTAAACGGCAATAACGTGAAAACGATCATCATAGTCATTACATATTCACATTGTATCAGAAAATATCTTCTCACCTTCATGATGCAACACAAACTGCAGGGAATTGTAATCCATCCTGTACAAGACAAAAAACATGGTTTTATTTCTGCCACATTGGTTATTTAAAAAAAATAATCAATTCAGATTAGGAATGCTGATTTATGATTTAGATCTTGAATTCACTAAAGGTGAATATCCATCAAGGACATTTACAAGATTTGCCCACTAGGGGGCAGGTCAGTAGAAAACCTCCCATATGTAATTTTATGCAGTGTACATAAAATGCTGCCTTTTCAGAGAGACACATTATCAACAACCCAATTTGGTCTGATGGGTAAACGGCAAAAATGTGAAAGTCATCATATGCAGCATCTCATCATAATGTTAATTTTAAACAATACTATAGTATATGTATACATCTAGTTAATGTACCTTGCTTTAAGACATTAATGCTCATGCCGGAATTTTCCAATTCATCTCTGCAGAGAAACCATTGTTAATGTATAATTAATGACATTTCAGTGCTGTATGTAGTTTATTCTGATATTAAATGCTCAGATTAACACATTATCAACAACCCAAACTGGTCAGATGGGTAAACGGCAAAAATGTGAACTCATCACAGCTAGACAATGTTCAAGAGTACAATACTTCAGGTGCTTGTCAAGAATGATATTGTATGTTCCCTTACCTTGTATTCTGCATATCTCCCCATGGCATGGGTCATCTGGGGGTTTCTGCTGTACAGAAAAAAACCTTGTTTAGAATGTAGCTGCAGGATCCCATCCCCAAAAACATTTGAGGGTAAGTCAAGACCACCACCCACACAACCACTCCCTAATTAGCCCTTTCCTGTCACAACTATTGATTTTACACAGCTTCACATAAACAGCACTGAGGTAACAATCAATAATAACTCAATTCCACTCAAAAACATGACTGATTAACCAAATGTCAAAGGGCATGTGTAGCATAGCTCATAGAGCACAACGTCTCACACCAACACAAAAGGTCTTACCATAGCTAGTAAAATTCAAGGTCAGGACCTATACCAAGACCATATCCCCTTAGAGAGAACTAAAAAAATTCAAAATTTCCCAACACGTGATCATTTGAAGACTATTCCCAAGCCAATGTATCCTCACAAGGGACAATAGACCTGGTCATAGCCAGTGGACAGACCCATCAACACCAACATAAAGAGCAAAGGGCACTATAACAACCCAAGAGGGACAAGCAACTGCCAACATGATTAATAACTGCTGTAAGTAAGAAGTAAATCTGCCTGTTGAACACTAACTTTATTAAAGATATAAATAAATAAACCTATCATTCAGCTATTCAAATATGCGAGATTTGTGGGGTTCCAAGTTATTTAAATCCAAAGGAAAACTACACACGCAGCTGGATGAAAGAATGTAGTACATAATTACCGTTAATTATCACGTACAGCTTCTTTTAACCACGTTTTAAAATCGACTTCATGAACTTGAACTAGCTTCATTCCAAAGACCTAAACTAAACCCGTGGACCTTTGGTGAAGGAAAGAACTAGTTGAACAAGTTGAACTTGAACTAGCTTCATTCCAAAGGCCTAAACTAAACCCGTGGACCTTTGGTGAAGGAAAGAAGATCGCCACGTGGTCATGTTCCGACAAAAAGTAGCCTACAGAGCTAAAAGATTATCCGACTGGGTTACGTCATAAGCCAATTGGCTTAGGTCGAAGACATTTTTATAACTGAATATAACACAAACTTTTTCAAGCCACGCGAAAAAAGTAAAAATAGAGTATTCGGGTTATTTTATCTGTTCAGGAATTAGGCCTCGAGCTACAACGGAAATTAATAGAAACCACGGGCCCTTATTTTAACACCGTGTGTTTATATTATGTTACAGTTAATACTTTGCTCATATTTTACCTGAAAATGTGCAGCTCAACATGGTAAAGCAACCAACCCCTTTGGCGACTCCGCGACCCTTAAAAAGCACCGTTGCGGGATCCATGCTGCAAAGAAAGAGATCTTGCGCATGCGCGTTTTATTATTTAAGCCCACGATCCCCGGTGCAAAAGGGCGCATGCGCACTAGACACTGCAGCCAGCAGCGCGCTACAACTTAAAGCGTGACAATATTTCTGACATAGAATAATATAGTACTTTTTATTTTTAATAGCAAGACGCGCGTTTTAGAACTTGATTAAGTTGAGATACTAAGAAAAAATACTAAAGATAACAGCCCTAATTAATAAAAATATGTAAATATACCAAAAAAGATTTTTACGTTTTGGCAAAAGGCGAATCATACGTCATCAGTCATTGTTTAGATAGTTAGCACCTTGAGGGTTTCAGAAACAGGATGTGTTGTTTTATTTTGCCTTTATTTATGGCGATCAAGCTCAGATATGGTGGGATAAAAAGTGTTACTGTATACCTAATATGAACTTTGTCTTTAAACACATCTCACACGTCTACATATACTGTAGTTCATAAAATATGACTAATATGATAAGAAATTAAATAAATGCGCAGTGCTTATTGATAATTTAGCATTAATACTTACTTAACCGACTATGAACCCCGATTGGTGATACTGTATTTAAATATAATTTCATTAGGAGTACCTCAAGTATATTTAAACAAAAATCCGTTTTATTTTTTCTTATATAATGTTTACGTATAATGTGTTAGTCACTTTAAAATCAAAATCGAGATTTGTTGGAAAAAAAAACATTACAAAATATATAGTTCAGTGACATGAACATTCAATGGCTGTTTTTATTTTTGCCCTCAGTCAGTCAACAGACACGCGACTTTTACTGCGTTTTATTTTTTAGTGATGACTAACTATTTAAATTACAAAGACATAAACACAATAGTAGGCTATGAAAAATCGTTTCCTGTTTCAACGAATTTCCAAACAGATGTAACATATGTCAATCATGACGTCATTCAGGCATTGGTTTCAAACTGAAAACATTTGAATCATGCAATACAAAACGGTTGTTGCTAATCTAATCTGAAAGTGGCAAGTAGTTTTAAAATTAGGAGTCTCTTTTTTACATTTTTTTAATTTACAATTCACAAAAAAAAGTCGACAACCGTGTATGTGACAGGAAAGAACAGGGTTCAGCTGGACTTTTGTAATAGTTTGAACTATTGTTGTGATCCTGACAGACCTCGTCACATGACAAATGTTACGTTATTTACACATGCATTTAGTGCAAATACTTTAACTGAAAGTGCATAGCCAAAAGTCAAGCATCATTAACCCGACATAGCTACACAAAACAACACAAGTACGGAACTGAAAGACACATTAAGCAGACTTATATATTTAGTAACATAAAATCAGTGTTGGTTATATACAAATATACAAATGACAAATCATTAGGTTACATGTAAGTGTGCCGTAAACAGGCATCATCACAACCGCTATGCCGTCTTTTTGTTCCCATTTGTACTCATTTCAATATGAAATTGGTGAAACAATAACAAATAAAATGATAGTTTTTAATTCCTTTGCAGAATGAAAAAACACTAGTTGATCATTTAGGGCTAAAAACACACCACGAGCGCTTACTTTGGCTTCGCATTGATCATTTAAAATCTTCATTTTTTAAAAGAAAAAGTCTTGCGTGCAAGAGGATTATGTCTGTGATGATGATGATGATGATGACGATGCTCCTTGATTTTCACTCTGGCCTGAATTACTCAGAAATTGACCACTGGCACCAATATACAACCTCGAGCGCATGGGCCATTTCTGAAAAAACAAAACACTTTTGAACACGTTTTTGAAAATTGAAACATAATTCAAAGTGTAGAAGACGCTAACAAATTAGATGTCCTAATAATGTGAATTAATAACTTAGATTTATATATATAAAACAGTTAAAGTGCGGCATAATGAAATTAAGAAATCAGAAGCACGTAAATAAAACACAAATATAATGAAATAAACCAGAGAATAAATAAAAAAAAGTCGAAGATGGAAAAACAGGGCTGTTTTTTCACCCTACAACGATATAGCCTTAGTAAAAGAACATTTAACCTTTAATTACTTGTTTTTAATTACGTTTTATAAGTCGTACGAAGACTGTAAAATAGACTACATAAAACAGGAATGAACAAAACATAATTTTACTTTACTCACTTTCACAGGATGCAGGTAACCACCGCCTTTGAGTGAATTTAACGGTTCACTTCGTTTTGAACCGTCTCCGTCCTCCATGCCCTCTTCCTGCAGGGTTTTAGTCAGATGAGCTATGTATGTAGTGGCCAATAAGAGCACGTCGAGTTTGGACAGTTTGGTATCGGGTGGTACCGATGGCAGGGTTCTCTGGAGCTCAAGAAACGCGTGTCTAAGGGTCTGAACGCGACTCCGCTCGCGCGCAGCGTTGGCTGCTGCCGGTCTCCCCCTGGTCCCGAGACCACCGCCTGCAGTAAGCACGCGCCCGCGTCTACGGTCCGCGTTCAACGCGTCTGGGCTCGGGCTAGAGCTCGGACTGGATGTGGGACTGTCATCCATAATTGTTACGCATTCAGTTCCATCCACCACAGGAACAAGTCCTAACCTAAAAAGTACCGAGATAATATTTTCTTAATTAATAACAAGTCTGTTAGCACTAAAGGAATCACGCGACACAGATCCATACAAAAAAATAATAATAATGCAATACGATGTCGTTTTTTTCTTTTTGACCCGATCGAATGCAGAAACAATTTCGTTGCTTCACAGAAATGCAAAAAACATTTTCTTGTAATATACGAGCTCTATTAATTGTAATTTATTAACAAATGTTCATCCAGATATCTGGTAAAGAAAAGTAAAGTTGCACAATGTTAAGCATACAATGAGCCTCACACAACATACGTTTTCATAATAAGACAAATATGCAGAAACTTTTTTCCCAGCTAGTCTTGCAAAAAAAAAGCAGATTGATTTCAGTTCAAATTAATTTATACAAGCATAAAGTCGTCCAAAATAAAAATAGCATCATTTATCAAAACTTTATTTGATCATTTTCCACACAAGGATGCCAAGAAATTCATAACAAAAATATATTAATACAAAATTTCTGACGTATATTATGTCTATAACTATAAAGTTAAACTTTAAACTAAAGTTAAACAGAGTACGAAAATGGCTAAAATGCTAGAGAGAGAAAAAAAAAAGAGTTAATATAATTAATCAACGCACATACACATACCTTTACGCAGATTCGCAACAAAAATGCATTTTTTAAAAAGTACACGTGGGGACAGAAAAAGTCTGCGTTCTCTGACGCGCTGCAACAGCAAAGATGAATAGTTCCGTTCCGGCTGCAAAAAATGTGTGTAGCCTTAAAGCCGGGCGCGGTTAGTGAAGGTGCGTTTATATCTGCGCCAAGCCCTCACCTGAGCGCGTCAGGTCTCAGGAGCCTCTAATTTATTGGGGAAACAACGAGCTGACAAGTCCTTCACTTCGGTGCAATTAATCACAAGGTCTTAAACGCGCTGGCGGTGCACGAGGCTCAACTTCTCTCTCTCTCTCTCTCTCTCTCTCTCTCTCTCTCTCTCTCTCTCTCTCTCTCTCTCTCTCTCTCTCTTTCCCCCTCTTTCCCTCAGTGCTTTCGGTAAAGGACAGAGGTCCAACCTCCAATGCGAGGCAGAAATCTCGGCCACACGCATCTCTACATTCAGTGTAAGTCACGACTAAAAGACTATGTACTGTATATGAAAGGGAAAAGTTACAAATAAACCCAAAAGAACACAATGACGTCATTGTACACACTCGAAAAACGACTGCTTTTTATCACGATTGTTTTGTACTTTTAGTAAGTTTTAGGATATTTGGTATGTTTCACCTGGAATCATTTAAATACCCAAAAGATATGTGCACTTGTGCCCTTAGTGGTATACTGTACACATTTTTTCAAGACTATCATGATTAAAGCCTCTCTAAAGCATTTTGTCATTTTATTTCCACTTAATGGAAATATTATATATAATAATATATATAGAAAGGGTTTTTGTTTGGGTGATTATGTGGAAAGTGATAGAATATTACAAATTCGAATAATACCTGCATACTGCTGGTTATTACTGCCTCAGACAGTTAGCTAGGGCATGATTTTAGCCTGGTATTTAACCCAGCAGTCAGCACTTAGATTCACAGCCAATAAATAAGCTTTGTACCCCGCAATCAACAGCCAAGTATAAGGAAATTCTTGTACGACTCCCAAATTAATCACCCTGATTTCAGAAGTCCACACATGGAGATGTCAGGGAATTAATGAATGGAATTATTTATAACTTGCACATCTCAGACTGTTCTTAATACACAATGTTTTTGTAGGGATGAAGTAACAGTTTAGCTCCAGGCCACTAATTATGAAGCCCAGCAAATGAGGTTAAGTAAGCTCTTCTCCCTAATTACTTTCTCACTTTCAACCTCGGAGTGGTGGAGGGGGGGGGACGCTTTAAAAGACCGGCCAATTACAGCTTGGGGTTTATCGCAGGGTACAGTGACCACAATAAAGGCAGCTGATTGCTGTTTATTCTCCAGTAGTTGTCTGTAAATGATTTATTGTAAATATCATTTTGGATAATAAAAAATAAGGAGTAAATTCTGAGGAAAAAAAACAATGTTGTTTGATTCACATTGTCGTCTTGAACATTACAAAAAATATAAGCCTGTAGGTTTAAGATTCTAATCACCATTTAATCTTGTGAATGCTTTAATAATGAATAATTATTAAATCACTCACTTGCTCCAGGGGCGCCGTTCGTTCTGGCTGACCCTGCGCTCTGACCCCAGCGTTCCAATTTGTATGCTGGGATATGCGGGATCAAAAAATTTCACTGTATGTTGTACTGTATGATGTGCATGTGACCAATAAACTCAACTTTAACTTTTAACTTTAATAATGTAAAACAAATGATACCATATGGATTAATAATAATAAAATATTGTTAATATAATTTTTTCATATATAGTGACAGGAAATGTATTACATTACACTATTTCAAGTTTTTCTTAAAAGTAAACCATAAGAAGAGAATAAAGAATAGGATTTAATGCAAACACTTTCCTTCTGTAAATAACATTAATTCCTGATGTTCGACAAATCAATTTAAAGTAAAATATAAAAACACACAAAAGTGGCCTTAATGGAATGTAATAAAAACAGGAGTTTTTACAGGCATCATTTGATGTAACAGCTTTCAATAAACTGAGTAAAAACAAAGGCAGTGTGTGAGTGCCACAGAAAGCAATGCGATTGAAAGTGTTTGCTGTCAGTGTGTTACAGCTCTGAAAGTGGCGTTCTGACAGTCTGACATTATGTCAGACAATTACAGTGGACTTGATCTTTTTGTGAGCTTGAACTCGTGATAAAGCGTCACAGTGTGTGTGAGGCGCCGGCGACAGGAAACGTCTAAGAGGTCCGTAAATTGTCTTTTATCGGCTGCTCTGAACTTTCATCTCTTGAAATACTGTAACCAGTCCCTTGCTCAGGGGGTCGTCATGATTCTGTGCCCTAATGAGAACAACAATGACAGTTAGTCAGTTAGACGTACGTAGATTAAAAATAATAAAGTCAATGCAACTAGTAATTTTCTCACCAAATATTAAGTGTAACTTTAACATAACTGCCAGGAATATTTCATCAATTAAATGTCCATATGCAGTAAACATTATTTAAGCATCATCAAAAGAGTTATGGCTGAATTGTTGATTGTTTTGGTCTTCAAATGTGTTTTATAATGAACCCTTTTATTAACTTATTTTGGAAGTTTGATAAATATTTCATTTCAATATATCTATCTCACTTGCTAGCACGGTTACATCACCTATCTGATTCATATAAAGCTTGTCGGGACTTCTATCCATCTCCCCTAATAAAAACGCAGTCGCCAAATCATTGTTGGACGGCAAGCATAAATGGCATGTGGTCCTAAACCTGAATTTTTGGGCAAGCCGTTCCGAATCAGCACTATGCCATACCTCTGGGAGTGGTACTTAAGTAGATATGCTCTCAGAGGAGTGGGTAGTTTTTCCAAAGTTAAACTGTAGCTCATGACCTTACACATGGCAACAAAGTAAAACAATTGATATCCTGGGGCTAGTTGTAGAAAGAGAAAGTTGTTTATTTGCATGGGGTGTTAAAGATATAAAATGTAACTTGACAAATAGCAGGTCATTTATCAACCCCTAGGAGAGAGGAAGGAAGCAGGCTGCTAAATGAAGCATGTTTATGTTGATATTGTTTATGCACATTTTTTTTAAGTGCACCATAACATTTGCACATATACTGTATTAGATAGAGATAGATAAATAGATAGATAGATAGATAGATAGACAGTTAGTAAATATGATTTCGCTAATTTCGCTGTATTGCTGATGCTGGTCATACCTCACGCCTCCGCAGTCTGTCCGCACAGCCCCTGACCTCATTTTCATTGCGGATCTCCTAAACTGGAATGGCCTCCTTCTCCCCAGAAAGCCGACAGAGTTAAAGGCAAAGGGATATTTGGGGCCCAAGCAAAAGTCAGCTGGAATGAAAACAGACTGAGTCACATCTTGTCATGATCTCAATGCACATGACACAGTGCTGATGATATCCAAGAACACCGATCATACACAATATGTTCAATGCTAATGAGAACAGTTTTTTTTCTAAATGTGGTAATTACACATTAGTCATATGTCACTACGTAGTCAGACATAAAATGTTCAAAAATACCCAATATCATACCTGAAAGGGGATATATGATTTGTCCTGTCATGGTTTGACCATCTGTTATTTTCTTTCTGGCATCTTTTGAGGCTTTCCAGTTAATTAAGAACTGCCTGGACAACTCGGTTATCTCCTTTCCATCAAGTTCCTCTAGATATTAGAAATTAATGGAGATTATGAAAATTGTTCTAAAACAAAGACACATTACATAACAACACAGACCATATACAGTAACACATACTCGAGCAGTGCATAAACTAACAGTGATATTGAGAGGTTTGTTATTACCCAGCCTTTTGCAAACTGGTATTAACCTGTCTCTGTATTTGGATTTCTGACAGACAGGATTTCCACGTAAATCCATTTGAAGCAGTTGGGGCCACTGGCTAAACACTGTCTCCAGTTCCTGAAAGGAAAAACAATATGTTTGTGTTTTTATGGCCTCTAAAGTTGCAAAATGTTAAACTCTAGTAAGAAATCTGTGCAATGCTAATTCCCCAAATCAGCATTTTCATAATAAAAACTTTAGTTTGCACCATTAAAAAAAAAAAAAAGGTGTAAACAAGATACCAGCTTGCTTTAATAAATACTTTCACTTAGACTAACAAGTTCCCTGGGGCAGAAACCCTCCAGCAAGTTGCCCACCGTGTATGTTTATCTAAAGCCACATTAATACAACGTGGAAATATGAATACTCTCTGGACACACTCTGATTGTTCGTTGCCTTCCTGTCTCAACCAAAATGCTTCTACTTTCCAGTCCACATGCAATCAGGTCTTGCGGGACCCCAGCGAGTGGCGCGCTCTCAGGCTTTGATAAATGATCGTGTCAGGGCCGTCACTCAGAGGGCTTGCCTCGGAACTGCACGGCACCAAATTGCTCTCCCATGCCGTATGAGTGCTGAATGCACTCCTGACTCGGGTCTTCTCCAGATCCACACTGTACTAATGATGGCCAGTTATGAACCTGCATTTGCCCAGCGCTTCGATTCCCCTATCCGCACCCGTCTGGCCACGCGCCACTAACAGCCTCTGCAGATTCCCATTTGTCACTCGGCTGACTGCTTGTCATAATCTCTTTTAAAAATCCATAATGTTTCCTCTGAATTCCCACTGAACTGTGCAAAGCAGGAATCGATCCTTCGAGTCCTGTCTATTCTGAATCAATACTGGCCAGAAGGGGTTGTATAAATTAAATAAGATATCTGCTAAACATGAAAGCTACGTCTGACACATGTACCACAATTATCTCAAGTGCTGCATCCGAAGCCTGGCCTGAAGTTACTGCATCGCTTTACTACAAGGTTTTTGCATTTATAACACATTTCTGAAGTCCATCAGCCTGTAAAAACCAAACGCTCTCAAAAATGGCTTTTCTAAAAAAAAAATCATGACTAAGTCGTTTACAAGAAGAAAGACCATTTGCAAAGTTATTCTCTCATACAAAGCTGCGGTTCAAGTGACATACATGTGGGATGTGAAATAAAATAAGTCTAGCGAGGAAAAGCGGAAAACTTGTCCTTGTTAAAGTTGTCAGCAAAGGTGGTCCCTGGAGACCTAGCCCACTGATTTGTTGAATAATTTAAAGCCTGTATAGGTCTGTGGACTACTGTGAGGATTTGCAGGATTAGTTTTTAGTACATCATTAAGTATTTCGCATGTTAGTGGATCTAACCAAATACTCAAATAAACAATAATACTTTACTAAATGTAATCTTATTAGGTCTTTGGCGCGTTAGCATTTTTTTACTAACATTAATGGAATGATCAAAAATATAGTTATAAAATGCAATGTTACCTGTATGTCCTCTAGCTGGTTGTCTGCAGCATATAGATGTGTCATTTTGTTCAGAACGGTCAGATATATGATCTCATCAATGTTGTTGTTGTTAATATTTAAAACACATAACGACGCCTGCAAAAAACATACATTTATAATATTTATCAAGTGTTTCAACTTCCTTGAAACTTTAGATATTAAACTTGGAAACGGCTTCTTAGATAAATTTATATCTGAATGTATAATCTACTGCATGGAAGGCTTTAGGGTATATTTAGTTGTTTACGGTCATTAGACAAAAACGGCTTTAATATGACTATAGTCTGTGTGTTGGTGTTGGCTTTGCGTTATATATACAACGATAGACAAAGAAAGGTTCTCCAAGTATCCTTAACATTGAGAGTCCATGTCTCCAGTGTGTGTGTAGCATTCAGCCTTGAGCTCCTCACCGACAGGCTTTGGACAGTACGAGGGTCAAAGAGCAGCATCTCTCCTGGTGGGAGTCTCTGGCCTTCGATGTGCAGCTCCTTCAGCTGTCTCAATTGCTCCAAACCCTCAACCAGCGTAATGCTGTTGCCCCCCAGAAACCTGACAAAAATAAACAGCTGATCATTGGTTAACTGGAAATAGCGCTGCACAGAGCTTCCGTGTTTGTTCATATGAATGCAGGCTTTCTGATTTATAAACACACATTTGTTATTAAGCTTTGGAGCACATTGTAATTTTTGAACGATTAATCGATTCACTTGCAGTTTGGAGAGCTTCTTCAAACATGCCAAGTTGTCTATGCGAGTGATCTTGTTGTTCTGCATGTACAAGTGTGTGAGATTGGAAGCAAAATTCAGGTTGCAGATGTGTGTAATTTGATTGTCATACAAGTACAAAACGGTGAGGTTTCTGCATATGGAAAGGTCATCCTGTGGGAAGATATGAGAGAAAATCAGCTGAAACAAATCTCTTTCATGGAATCGGAACTGAAATGATTGTTGTGTTTTTTTTAGCGTCCACTTAATAACCTACGATATCATTGATGTTTCTGTTGGAGAAGTTGAGGTGTGTTACTTTCTTGAGATAATGCTGGATTTGTTTGGATTTAATGCGATTGTTAGCTCTGGCTATCAGAGCTACAGTCAAGCGAACCATGTCAGCTAGGAGATTTGATGTGTTTCTGAAAAACAAGATCAAGTCAAGAGACTTAAGAGCACAAATAAGAATTAATATATATACTGTACTGTATATATATATACTTGCTGTTCAAAACACTATCGGTGATTATATTATCTGGTTGGTATTGAAAATGACACAACTGCTATACCACATTCAGTTTTATAGTATAATCCTGCCTGGGATTGTCGTCAGGTTAAAAAGCATCTGAAAGGCCAAAGGTGAATTAAACACTTGCTCTAAATGTGCCCTGCGGTAACATTATACTCTATATAAAGAAAAACTAGCTCAATCCCCATGAGGTTTGCATTATTTATCTCGCTGACCCTGGGACATCTGCCTGGTGTGTCTTTATCACTGTGTGTAGGTTAGAAAAGCTGTGAACAGAACAACATATTCAGCAAAAGGCTATATGAGCTGCTTTGTGTCTAGAATGTGATTGGTCAAGTTTTAAGGAAGAGGTGGATAATATTTACATCACAGTGTGACTCACAGCGTGTCTCTGCTACACTTGATCTTAGATTAAAATGTTTGGATTCACTGCTAAAACTCTGAAGGGTGGAAATTTTGCTAAGGTTGCTAATATTAATAAACTCCAAAAAAATTAATATATTACAATATAGAAATGAAAAAGAGACAAAGCTGCAATATGTAGATAGTGAAAGAATAGAGACTTACCTTGAACTTTAGTTTAAGCACAACGGTGATGATAATTCCGTAAATCCTGTAGGACTTTTCATTCAGAAAGCGCGCGTTGTTTACGGAAGTGTGGGCTGCTGTTGCCATGGATACGCGAGGCAAAGCGTAGCTCATTCACACGGCACACGATTAATGAATACACATAAAATCCACGAATAATTAAGTTGTATTATGATCAATATTTTAGTTTTTTCCGAGATTCATTCATTTATACGATTCATATTTTGGTTCCACTGGATTATATTTAAATGTAGTTTCTAAACGGTTCATTAAGGATTCATTTCGGTCACACGATTATTTTTTTTTTTTTTTTTTTTTTTAATGAATCAATTATTTGCTCATAGTTTCTTATATTTTTAATTTTTTCCCACGTGACTTTTCAGGTGCATTTCCACATCAAGCATAGTTTCACATTTATGATGATTTTCATGACTGTATTTTAATTCACGTGACTATGTGCCACGTGACCCGTGTTTAGAAGAGGATTTAGAAACAAAATTGTTTTAATAAACTGGATGAGATACTGATTAAAATCTGTGTATTTCAAAACATCAACACATCATCAGGAACTAATCTCTAGTAGGTAAATTGTCTGCTTTCGTTTTGTTATTAGGAATAAATACATGAAGGTAACAGGATCTATAATAAACATCAATGTTCACACGGGTTGGGATGGATTGTAGGTTGTACAGTTGGACAGAAATGAATTGATGCACTGCATTAGATTATTGCCTAAGTCAATATTAGAGTTATGAAAACAAACCAGCAGATTCAATAAAAAAAAATCATTTTAGCACGTGCGCCATTGCAAAATAAATAAATAAATAAAATAAAATAATTCGGCTGCAATATATATAAGGCAAATGATTTCTCAAAAAACGTGATGGCTGTTTTACAGGATGGTTTTCATGTGAAGTCGGACAGCGTTTCATTTTAGAACGCACGCGGCGTGCAGCCTGTACAACAGGAACTAATGATATATAACAGTAAAGAAGGATTTGAATACAGACATATACTTTTACAGAAGTGGTGAAAAAAAAACCCCACTGACATGTTTTTTTAATCCTCATTTTATTTGCCTCATCCTCGTTCTTATATTGTTTCTTTATTGTACTTTATAATTATTTTTATATCTTTATTCTATTTTATACTTGTCTATATATTTATATATTTCTCTATTTTCAGCTTCATTCACACTTCTATTGTACAACTCTTCCTCCTCATTTTAGTCTGTAAAAATGTTAATACATTTATTCCCTCGTTTCTCTCTTTCTCATGCGCATGTCTTCATCTCCCTTCATTTCTATTTGTTTTCTATTACTTTCCCTTCTTCATACCACTTTCCTCTTGTTAGCTTTTTTTCTGTATTATTTACTCTCTCTTCTTGAACAATTCTTCCCTTTCCCATTTCAGCAGTTTCTTTTTTTTTTCCTCTTTGGTCTTCAATTATTACTCTATTCACCCTTAGTTTATTTCTCTCTGTTTTACCCTTTGTTTCTCATCTCATTTCCCTCCTCTCCTTTCTCATTGACCTTCTCTCTTTACCTTCCTTTACTTTTGCGCTCTTAATGAATCCTGTCAGTTTTTTTAACTGTTCTACCTTTGTTTCATCTCTCTCTCTCTCTCTCTCTCTCTCTCTCTCTCTCTCTCTCTCTCTCTCTCTATATCTCTCTCTCTCTCTCTCTCTCTCTCTCTCTCTCTCTCTCTCTATTTCTGTTGTAACAAGCTCAGATTGCATTCTGTAATAATGCGTATAATTCCTAATGGTAACACTGGAGGGCAGTGGGGTGAATGCAGTGACCCATGTGTTGTTATATAACATTGGGGAATGAGTTTCCTGAGCCTGAGTGACTTGCCACCATTTATGCATGCAGAACACTCGGCTGGGAGGAAATGGAGCGCCTCGACTGGCCGCACACTTCTCCCCCCTCTCTGTTCAGGCGGTCCTCCAGGGCAGCCAGCATGTTTCAGCCCTTTACAACCACTGCTGGCTGAGAATATTCTGAACTCCAAAGTAAACATCAGTGCTACCAAATATCTGAGGGCCTACACAGGGTCATTTGTCCTAAAGGCGCCCGTCTAATAGGAACCTGCTGATATATAGCCATTCTTAATTAGTTATACTTATCACCCTGATGTCCTGTCTGAGTTGCTTTTTTTTTTTAAATAGGCAATTCACCCCGTCTATTTATTATTATTAAGGTTTCTTTGAATTGCATAAATGATGTAGAATTCCTCTGTAATTTAAGGAGGCCTTCGTTAATACAAAGCACGCCATCAATGTGGCGAGTGTAGGCCGCTGGGCCGATGTCCATTTGTTAAACGTAACCTGTAATATACTTTGCTCTGGGTTCCTCCTTATTATTATTCATATTTCGTCAAGTGATGCAGAAAAACCTACTCCTATGGTGATGATCCCAAACCTCATTTTTGATTCCAATGTAAAATTAGCATTAGCACGATTAGTTTTAATGACTGATTCGGATTCGTTTTATAACAGTATAATAAAAATTTTTTTTTTTTTTTTTACAAAAACACACCATTAGTGCAGTGGTGTAAAATTTCACTACAATTTATAAGTTGTAAATCTGCCCGTACTCCTTTGATCAGGTTTATTGGGGTTATTTTCTGGTCGATGATGTGATAAATGAGGAAACGTAATGTAAGAGATATGAATGCCCCGATAAAGAAATGTATATGATTTATGAGATATATGATTATTGATCGATTTTTATAAATGTGAAGTACTTTTGAAATATGCTATGGTCATTAGGCTAAAATCAGAAAATGTGTGTTAGCCATTAAAAAAAAACCTCCAAAGTGAATCTTCTTGTTTAATTTTCATGTTATTGTTTTGTTCTATAAAAGTAATTTAATTACCGTTACGTATTTTAGTTGTATAAACCGTTTTACATCATTTTGCTTCCACAGATAGTTTGGGCTAAGTGTTAAAACCTAAGCACACAACCCACTTTATGATGTTAAGTCATGGCAAAAAAATCATTAGCCAAAAACGGTCCCAGCGCTGTTGTCTGTAAGAAACTACGGGATGTCGAAGGTGTCCGCAGAGACAGAGAGCAGACTCCGAGGCTGAATGGACGCAGTGTGTCGAGCTTCTGTTTCTGTGATGCGTCACGGACGCGCCGCAGACGTCCCGCTCGACCTCCTGAAGGATTGTGTACCGTGTGAAGACAACCTCCTCAGATGTGTCATGTTGTGCAGCCCAGCTTGTGTTTACCTTTGAGCCAGAGTTGCCGTCGCGTTTGTTATTCTATTATGTAATGCTATGACTGGTGAGAACCTCAGTGACGGCTCGATTGGTTTTCATGCACGCGAGTGTATTCATGGTCTTTGTTAAAGTGTTAAAATCACACACTGAGGTTGGGGTTCTGTAGCTTGGAGCGGCCGACTGCTCTGTTTCAGTGAACTTAATGGAAAAATTCTTTTTGAACCGTGTCTTCGCGTGTTATCCGCCTGTAAAACCTCTATGTGCTGCTTAAATCTAAGAGCGTTGATAGCGGTGTCGTACATGTCATAATTGAAACGAGACATTTAATAAAAGAAGTCAGATATCCATAACATTTATTCAAATATTAACAAGTGAAGTCATTAAGATCCGAGTGCCTGTGGAACCATCGCGGAGTAAACGCTTAATTATGTCACTTAATTGTTGGACGTGTTCACTTGATTGAAGAGCTTGTCTTTGATGACTTGGGACATTAAGCTGTGAATTGCTTCGATGGTTGTTTTGCAGCTGTGATTGAAATATAGAAGTTTTAGATTTGATCATGTCAAATTAATTTATTAATTACTCTACAGCGACGCTGGTAATGACATTTGAGAAACTGTAACATGGATTAAAAAAAATATACACAGGGATTCATCATTCTAACAGTTCGATCAAAAAACACTGTATGTCTTGTATTTATCTTTTTTTTTTCTCCTTTATCTATGCATCTTTTTTTTACCTTTATCTATGTATCTTTTTTTTTTTTACCTTTATCTATGCATCTTTTTTTTTTTTACCTTTATCTATGCACCTTTCTTTTTTACCTTTATCTATGCATCTTTTGTTTTTTTTTACCTTTATCTATGGATCTTTTTTTTTTTTTTTAAACCTTTTATGCTTCATTCATTTATTTGCTATTATTTTCAACTAAAAAAAAAAAATCCCAGACTTTATTCTTTCTCCTCCGAGAGAGATCACTTTACCTGTCTCGTGTGGCTTTGGCCAGTTTGTCCTCAGACTTCCTGTCGTGGGTGTCCAAGCCAAGCATGAAGCTTCCTCGACCCAGCTGAGCCTCGGCTTGCTCCAGCTTCTCGGACAGATCGAACACCTGCCCCGTCGTGTAGTCGGCGTTCTGAACACATCACATCACCGAGCCAGTAAGCGGACCGTAATGTTTCTACAACGTTAACTCTGACAACACACTAGAGTTCACATAGCCTCACATGCTTTTTAATTCTGCAGAAACTAAACCAATTAGAGGCACTAAAAAATACAGGCTCGTATCATTTTAACAAGATTCCATGCCGCTTAAATACAATTAAACAAACTTAAATATAAAAAGCGATAATTACATTTGAAAAGGAGGATTGATACTCACCGTGAGTAGACTTGATGAACTCAGGGTGTTAACCCAGTATTTATTCCAGAGCAGCTCGAGGAGTTTGCGGTCCAGAGAAGACTTAAAATAGGTCACCTCTAGTGCATAATACCTGATTTTACAAAAAAATATATATAATATTGCTATTGTGTAGTAATAATAAAGCAAGATATATAATATAAATATTATATGTAGTTCACATTTAAACCTATATGCAAAAACGTGTAATATGTAAAATGTGTAATAACTAATTCATAATCAGATTTAATAAAGAATGTTAGTTAATAATTAGATTAGATAGGTCAATAGATTGATACGTACTGTTTGCAGTGCACACCAAAGTCTTCAATTTTATTTAACGGTATGGTCTGGTATTCTGACGGCCCCTCATCTGGAGGTTTGTAGCCCTGACATTGAAAAATAAATGTCACTACTAAAAACTAGACAGGGTTTTTTTTTTTTTTTTAACACAAGAAAGTGTTAACAGCCACTGCATGTATAATAAATAATAATAAAGAAATAAATGACATGTACAGTAATATACAGTCACCATCGTGCTGTCTTTTGTGGTAGTAAATAGTACCTTTGGATATGTTCTAAAAGCTCCAAGATTGACTTTTCCTGCAGATATGGTACGTGTAGGATCGATCTGTGATAAAAAAAATAAAAAAAGAAGACGACGACAGGAATTTAATCTGAAAGACAAAAACTATTTCATCAAATCATAAATGTTTATTTTAGCTAACAAACCAAACAGCAAACCTGCAAAAAAAAAAAAAAGTCCTAATCCGAATTCCTAATTATGATTTGTCCTTTGCACCGGCTCTGAAATCCGCCTGAAGTGTAAATAACATACTGTATACTGTTACAAAAGCAACAGCCATTAATCAGACGCTGCTTGGAACGTCACTCAGGCTATTTGTATCCCAGGGTCGGTCATGGATCACTGCCACTGCTCCGGTGAAACCGTGTTTCGTTTTCACCGACCCCCCCAACCCGATCCCCAACTTCCTCCGTGTATATGTTGATGCGAATGAGATCGGGGTAAAAAAACAAGCTGTAAAAATGCACAATATTTGAATATTCTTCGATAGTATTTACCACAACAGCTACAAAGGGCTCCTGGAACTGCTGATTGAGCATTTGAGTGCTAACGTCGATCCCCGAAAGCCAGCAACCGTAACCAGGGTGACTGTGGTACCATCCGATGGCGTTCTCCAACCGACCAACCTGAAAAAGAAAACGATGAATTTAGCATGTCGTTTGTTTATATTTCAGAAGGCGCTGGTCCACCTCTACATTTTTTTTAAATTTTTATAAACAATATTTACAGCAACTGATTAGCTCGTTTACCTGTTTGGCGTTCTCTATATAAGCAGCCATGTACTCGTATGCAGCAGCCTGGGCATTTACTCTCGTCTCGGTTCCTTCCACAGGCAGAGCAAAGCTGTCCATGATCATCATGGTCTCTCCATCCACCTTCCCCAGCATGAGCCCCATCACCTCCAGGTTCCCACCAGATCGAGCATGCATCACCATCTTTAGCAGGGCCAGCGCGGCGATCTTGCAGTATTTAAAGTAATGATGACTAACAGAAACAAAAAAAATTATAATCTTTTAACTTCTGTAGAGAAAGAACTTTTTCCTCTTATAGGTAGCCATCCCATAATAGTCAAGCGTGAATTTGAATATTGACTACATAACCAAAGCTTTGTATACATTGATATGGTTAGAACGAGCTAATCATGTAGACATATATAAAGGTAGATCAGATTTCATTTTCTTAATTGAAAACCGTCATAGTTTTTGCTGTTATGTTGTTTGTTTATAGAATTAACAATGGCGCTGAGCAGCCTGACCCCGACCCCTGGTATACCGTGACCCACAGCTACTCAACTCTTTGGTCCAAGGTTTAGCTGCGAGGATTTCTTGCTGCTGTTTTCGGTCATATTTGTAAATCTCGTCGACGCTCTGAACTTCTTGTATGCTGTTCGACAGCTCCCAGGTCTTCTGCGGTATATTGCTCCCAGCCATAGCGAAATTAAAGTAAAGCTAAAGCTAATGCTAATGCTAACGCCGCCTCCAAAATGCAGCTTCTTTGTAGCTGGATATTACTTTGTAAACAAACAAAATCACTATTACACGAAAATAGTATAACGATGCCTAACTGGTCTGTGACATGTCATTCACTTTGATTTAAAATTATGTAAACTACATAATCCAAGAATGCTAACTGTTATCCTGTAACGCTTACTGCTTCTTCTACGAGCATTGACGGGTTGCCAGATCCCCTAATCAACAACAGCGTTTCAAAACTTTAAAAGCAGGTGAGATTACTTGATCTGGTAAACCGGTAGTTGGAACTGTTCTATAAAATTCACTACAGAAACCGCACTGTTGACGTTAAACATTGGTTATAAAAATTGCTCTAGGATTTATGTACGGGATTTTACAGTTAATGGCAACCTATGTACCTGGAATGTGTATCTAGCGCCCCCAGGCGGCCACGAGTATTTCACTCGTGAAATAGAGTGCCTTGTGAAATAGATTATTATAAATGCACGATTTATTTAAAAGGTAAAACATTGTACGTTTTCTATTTAAGAATAATAGTAACATTACTATTGTGTTTATTAATGCGTTTTAATCAGGAATGTTTTCTTATAGCTAATCAGAACGGTTCAGAGGAGTTTCGAATTGCTTACGGATTTTTTCTCAAAGTGCGCTCTCTAGTGGTAAGATTGTGAAAACCAAATTCGGTGCATATATTACATTAAATACCCAACGAAAAAAAATTATATATATTTTTTAAATATAAAGCAAGCTTACAATTAGATAGAAGATAACTAATATGATATATTAACTGTACTATTTAAATAACCATTAAAAAACAACTGCTTGCTAGCAGTTTGCGGTCACTGTCATTGTACTGCATTACCCGTCATCCTTTGAGATACGGATATGTTGTGACGTCATCCAGGAAATGGCTTATAGAAATGTATTTAAGAGGCTATGAACGGTTAGCCGAACAAATGTAGTTATTGACGTTCATATCGCCGTATAATTACTACCTTTTTACTTGAATTATTATTGTGAGAGTGTGTGTGTATTTGTATTAATCAGATTTTATAAACAGTACAGTGATGTTATGGTGAAAAGAGGATGAAAGAAACATTAAGGAAGGTAAGACTAAAGTCGAAATTCCAAATGACATGAAGACAAAGATGTAGGACACGAAAAAGGGTGCAAAAGTTATTGTAATGTGTTTTATGTAGTGTGCATATGTAGGGAAGATGACGCTATTTGGGATTCTGTTTGTTTCTTATCCAGTCATATGTGTAAATAAAACAGTTACAGTTAAGGGATATGGAAAGGGATAGATAAAATAAGTGTTTTATCTCCTGAAAAGCTGTTCTTATTTTCCACAGGATCAGATGAACAGACAGGATGAACATGATAACATTCTTTATCGTTGGACTTCTGGTCCATGTGGTCTTCTTCATCTCCATATTTGACATCTACTTCACCTCACCTTTGGTTCATGGGATGAGTCCTCAGCATGTGCCCTTAGAACCACCTGCCAAGCGCCTGGTGCTGTTCGTGGCCGATGGTCTGAGAGCGGACAGCATGTTTAAGCCCGACATCAACGGTACCAGCAGGACGCCCTTTTTAAAGTAGGAATTGTGTGGATCGATCAATCATTCATTCATTCATTCATTCAGCCATTCCTCTATCTCCATTTTCACATTCCTTTATCCAGCTCTTCCTTGCATCCTTCTTTTTGTTTCCTGTCTACACTGTGTACACTTTCTTCCTTTCTCATTTCTGACCGTTCCTCATTATTGTGTGTTTCCCTTCATTAGGAGAATAATTGAAGAGAGCGGTTCATGGGGCGTGTCCCACACACGTGTTCCGACAGAATCCCGTCCTGGACATGTAGCACTTATAGCAGGCTTTTACGAGGATGTCAGTGCTGTGGCGAAAGGTAATAAACTAGTAATACACTAGCAGTACAACATATTACTTATAGATACATGTATGAACATAGAGTATATTTTGTGTGTGCGTGCGTGTGTGTGTGTGTGTATTGTGTCCAGGCTGGAAGGAGAATCCAGTGGAGTTTGACTCGGTGTTTAATGAAAGCCGGTACACATGGTGTTGGGGAAGTCCTGACATCCTGCCCATGTTTGCTAAAGGTACATTCCGAGATTTCATTCTGCATCACATGCGCTTTCCCGTTACTTTTTTAGAATGCAGCAGCTTTGTCTAACTGTGTGTTCTCTTTAGGAGCAAGTGGAGATCATGTGTACACTCAGACTTATCCTGCTGCGATGGAGGACTTCGCCTCGGAAGACGCCTCGATACTAGACACCTGGGTGTTCGATCAAGTAAAGGTCTGGACCAATCCCAAATGAAACCACAGGGTGTTAAAAAAGAACTTGATAAACACCAGGAGATCAGTGTTAGTGAAAAATGTTAAATAGAAGTCAGCTAGCATGAATGGTACCTATTTATATGGGCTCTGACCCCAGTGTATTCTGACAGGTATGATGGGATATGCGGAAAATAAAACATAGCACTGCATGTAGGTGTATGTGACAAATAGGATCTGAAAATGTCAGTAATCATTCAGATCTTCAATTATTATTATTATTATATCATATGGTTGATTTATTTTTTTCTTTTTCGATGCAGGACTTTTTTAGATCAGCCAAAGAGAATCAAACGCTCATGTCTCAGTTGCATGAAGATAAAATTGTGTTTTTTCTTCATTTGTTGGGAATCGACACCAATGGACACGCCCACCGGCCAATGTCAAAGTAAGCTGTAACGCTTAGGTAAAGCGTTTTCTGCATGTTATACTGATGGGCACACTCCGGCAGTGACCTTTGGATTAATATCAATCACTTTTGTGTACGCTGATGATTTTAGAAGGAACCCTAATGAAAGGCATGTATAGTATCAGTGAATGAGATATGAATGTCAGGGGGATTTTTAGAGTTTTATATTTTTGTAGATTGTAATGCCAAACACAATTCTGTGGTCTAGATAGAAAATCCAAAATAACCAAAATGATACAAATGTTGAGGGAATTCATTAATAAATGCCATCCAAATGTGTAAAAGGGAGCTGAATAAATACGTATACTAGAAAACTAGAGTTGAATTGATAGATAGATAGATAGTTATTTATTTATTTATTTATTTATTTATCCATCCCAGTGGGAAATTCACAAAATATGAGACGAGAGTGTTATTGCATCATTAATTATGAGAGCCAATTAGGGTTCAGGATGCAAGTACATGAAAGAGTTCTGAGATTTTTGAGAAACCTCAACCATTCCAGGTTGATTTGCATAATAAAGAGTTTTAATAAAGATCTTCCCTATCTCCTTTAAGGGAGTATCTGGATAACATCGTCCTGGTGGACAGCGGAGTGGCCGAGATTGTTTCCGTGTTGGAGGAGTTCTTTGGGAACGATGGGAGAACGGCGTATGTTTTTACAGCTGATCACGGCATGACAAACTGGGGTACGGTTTTTACTTCTACAGCAGAGTTCCTGCTGAGAGCTACACAATGACTGTAATATACAGCGTGTCCTATTACACTCATCGGTCCTTGACTGTGTCCGTTAGGGACTCATGGAGCCAGTCATCCGTCAGAGACCTTCACTCCGTTGATGGCGTGGGGGGCCGGGGTTCAGACAGCTCAGAGAACCACCGCTTTTCAGAATTATGATGATGGTTACAACAAAGGTGGGTTTTCTTTTTAATTACAATATTCTTTTACCCACTCATAGTCAATGTTAGACTTGTAAGTGATTGACCGTCACTGTATGGTTTATGATGATCTCAGACTGGGGCCTGGCGATCTACAGGAGACTTGATGTAAACCAGGTAGGAATTGGTTTTTCCTATTTGTGTACATTTATTTTGGGGGAAGAATAAAACACAGAGACGAGTTTTCTGATCTGTTTTGAACAAATGCAGGCTGATATTGCACCGCTCATGTCGTCTCTCATCGGGGTTCCCATTCCACTCAATTCTGTGGTAAGAATGAGTTCTGCTAATGCTCTTATATTACTACAGTATAATAATTATAAGCCCAATTGACTGGACACTAGCCTGAAATATACACTGATCATACATAGCATTATAAACACTGACGGGTGAAGTGAATAACACTGATTATCCCTTCATCATGGCACCTGTTAGTGGGTGGGATATGTTACTGTTAGCGGGTGGGATATATTACTGTTAGTAGGTGGGATATGTTACCGTCAGTGGCTGGGATATGTTACTGGTTGTGGGTGGGATATGTTACCGTTAGCGGGTGGGATATGTTACTGTTAGTGGCTGGGATATGTTACTGTTTGTGGGTGGGATACGTTACTGTTAGTGGGTGGGATATGTTACTG
>JAOUQX010000020.1:911627-924242 GCA_028566295.1 Liobagrus marginatus | reverse complement strand
TTAATGTCATGCGATCTACCCACCGTACCTTTGCGATCGACTGGTAGATCGCGATCGACGTATTGAGCACCCCTGATTTAGAGCACCTTTTAATTTTTAATCATTTCTTAAACAGTGTTTCGAAAATCCAGTGCAAAGGAATGCTGTTTTTAAAAGATTTAAAGCATTAAAGGAGTAATTAGGCAAAGACGAATATCGTAAATAGTGCTGGTTTAGGACAAAAAAAGGAGGGAGTCATTTGGGAGCTGAATGAGTCGACTCTTATCGGAGCGCCGAACCAAATGATTCGATTCATTTCTTTTTTTTATTTATTTTTGTTATCAGTTTTGCTACTATGTTGTATATCATTATGCCATATGAATGTTTTAGCATTTTAGGTGACGTGTTCCTTTAATAACCGCCACACTGACTTTAGTAGCTGGTTCATAAGCATGGATTAATCATCAAACCCTGCTGAACTCTTTTCTCTCTCCTTCATCCCTCCATTCCTAAAGATTCAGTAAGTGTTTGAGGAGCTGCACTTGTCTTCCGCTCAGTTACTCTGTCCTCCGATGAATCACGGCTCTCCGTAAACCGACGCCTATGGAATGAAGGTTTCATATCAGAGATCTGGGGCCGTAAATGTTCTCTTCTGCCTCTGTTCTAGCGTGATCACATGCCGCCGCACCGGTCACGTCGACAGAGCGTGGACCTAAACGCGTCAAACGGTCCGAAAAACCATCACGCAGACTAGAAAAAGGGCAAACGTCGTTCCACGTAGGGCACTCGGTGAAGGACGTGTCACGTACAATCACCTGCGAAGCCGCAGAGATGAGAGAAGATATTCGAGCGCTTTTGCATTTTCATGAATCTGTTTACGCGTGCGGAACGTTGCGGCGTACTGTAAACAACAACGAAGAAGCGGCACGGGGTGACGGAAAGACCTAGTGCAATTCATTTCCGACGAGAACATCTGTCTGAGGCGCAGGAGACGGCCATTGCTCTTGCTTTTTAATATTACTTTTCTTATCTCGGCGTAGACGTGAGTTATTTCGTCCGGGGTTGTGCTGCTGTGACTCGCTTTCGGGAACACGAGTCATCAAAACCCTTCGGTATAAAACGAATCCGTTTGAAAGTTGCCTCTGATTGCTTCTGAATTCTTAAATTTGTAATTTAGTCTCATGAATTGTTGTAGGGAAAGAGGTCTAACGCAGGGGCTAAAGCCTGACCTTGGAAGTGTGTGTATGCATGCGTGTGTGTGTGTGTGTGTGTGTGTGCGCGCATGCGTTTCAAATCAGCGGCACCTCGCGGGAGCTGAAGTGACTGACTGCTCCTGGCTGCAGACTTGCGCACACACACACACACACACCTTCATTAATGCGTATTATGATTCCTCCAGTGTCAGTAGAGGAGACAAACAGTCACAGTGCGAAGCTTCCCCTCATCCTTACTCTTTCTTTCTTCCTCTCTCTCTCTCTCTCTCTCTCTCTCTCTCTCTCTCTCTCTCTCTCTCTCTCTCTCTCTCTCTCTCTCTCTCTCTCTGTCTCCCTCTAGCCTGCCGAGCCAGCAAAAAAATGCAACAGAGAATTATTCAGGATTCAGAATTTTTTGTCATCTCTGCCATCTACTGATAACAAAGCCACCAGCTAATACGGTTTGATTTGTTTGTCACTCATTTTTCATGTGACCTTTCCCTGGTATCATTAATACAGCTGGGGGTGGGGGAGGAGGAGGAGGAGGAGGAGGAGTGGAGCGAGATGGCAAGATGAGAGCAGAGAGCTGCCAGAGGCTTTAACAAGTACCAGTGGTCAGATATAGCAATTTATGCTTTCATTCAATCCGGCAGCGGCTGTAGGAGAGGGATTGTTATTAAAATCTGAAATTACTGCCTACGACCTGCCACCTGGAATTTGCAGCTGGCCGCTCTGAGATGAGAACCATGTGGTTAAGCAAATCCCTGCCCAAATTACGGCGCCAATAAAATGCCACGTCGATGTCCTAATCTCTTCCATAGGCATCTTCCTGCCTAGGAGACTGTTTAGTGCACTATTTAATGCACTGGACACTAAAGACGTTAAACGTGGTTGATAACCCGATTATGTAAAGCAGATTTATTTATTTATTTATTTATTTTAAGAAATCTGATTTTGCTTTTTAATATAAAGGCTGTGTGCATTATCAGAATATTTGACTTGCACTCTAGTTATGCTATCATTACATACAGATCTGACAGAGGAGCTCACTCGTAGCATGAAATATACGTTATAATTCCTGTCATATCTTTTGTTTAACATGCACTGGAATCATTTTGACTCTGATTCCGATCACTATTGATATGATCCAATTTTATTTGGTGGTTCTAACCGAGTATTCAAAACGCCTCTTGTTTATCATTTGCAGCACTATTATTTCCACGTTCTGTAATGAAAAACACTAAATCGACTTTATTCTGCATCCTCACCTTGTTTGTTTTTGTCCCCCAATTAAATTAAAGAAGGCCGTCCCTTCTCCTCTCATTAACGTGATTACGAGGGACGGAGCCGAAGCGAGTTTCAGCGTAAACATATCAATCTTACGGACGGACGGAAAGCCCGGGCCTCCTCACGCCGCTCCTCCAGTTGCGAAAATGGCCTGCTACTACTCATCAGCCCTGCGGTTGCCATGGTGACCAGGGTCAAGAAACCTGCCTCACTCTACTCTCCCCTCAGCTCACCCAAGGCTCGCTCATGTCACTTGTGAAACTATGAATTTTATATACAGGTCAGGAGATGCATATCGGAGAAATGAGCAGTGAATCGGACCATGATGACAGCCCGGTGCTCAGATGTCCTTGAAATTCACATTTCAATTCTCTCTCTCTCTCTCTCTCTCTCTCTCACTCTCTCTCTCACTCTCTCTCTCACACAAACGCCAAAAATGATTGCCGGATCCTCTTGTTGCTTTTAGGCGCAATTAGTATTTTCCTAATGCGTGTCCTAAGATGGACACACAGAACGACAGAGACACGGTGGCGATTTTTTTTTTTTCTTCCAATTTCTTGGTCAAGTATTGATTTCCATTCGATCTGTATATAATATTACTCTTGGCCGCATCATCACAACGAGATTTTACGCAACACTTCAGGATTTCAGTCATTTTAAGTGTGTTCTTCCATCTCTAAATTCTATTAATAATTAAAGCAAGCACTGTACGGATGATGAAGCTCTGACCTTTACAACATTTCATAAGAGTCAAATCCTTCTAGTTTCCTCGAACCTGATGCATCGATGTACGCGTTAAAAATTCATTATAAAACGCACTAAAGTTTAAATCGATTTCTGGAAGTGTCATCGGAATGTAATTAATTAGATAAATGTTTAACATACCGTTATAATAAATGTGTGTTTAAAATGCTAACAAATTGTACATCAAAAATGTAGGCAAAAATGATTACCGGTATTATTCATTCATGCACAGTTTTTTTTAGATTACCTTTTATATATATGTGTATATATATATATATATATATATATAGAAGGCCGATTAATTGCTGTAGAAATCAGAATTTGAATAACGTATCGATCTCACCTCGGACTTGACCTTTTTATACATTTTTCACCTGATGAGTAGAAAGGTCTGCTAATCAGAAATGCTTTATCTAATGGCATACAAGAATTGCCAGTCATTCTCCCTCGAATGGGGTTTTTATGACAGGCTCCCCTATCATCCCTCCTCTTTGGCGTTGCCCTTTTCTGACCTTTCACGGTGCCCAAACGTGTCTGGGTTATATATCTTCTGTCCCGAGTGCAGCCCGGCCTATTAGCTAGTCTCTAAACCTCCAGCGGAGAGGATCAAGCCTAGGCGTTTCTACACTTCATTCATTTTGTTGCTCCCCAGCGATCGGTGGCCCTCGCCTCCAAATCCCTCCTTTATAGTGCACCGAAGTGACAAAGGCAGCCTTGTCTTTCGTTTCCTTGATGTCCTCCGTACAGCTCGGTGGCTTTTCTGTCGTATTGATGCAAACATTACCATAAACTGCCACCCAGGGACCAGAAACAATTGACTAACTGTTCCCAAATCCAATACACTTCAGCTGGTCATATGCTAAGTGTAAGTTTAGTTAGGTTGAGTGCTAAAAACTCTCTGTTTCCTGTCCAGCGCGCCGAGACGGACGCAACGGCGAAAGGGAATCAAATTTGTCGCCCAGAAGCCTCGTCTTCGTTTCTGATGACTCAAATCCCCCCCCGCACCGAACAACACCCCCTTTCCAATTTCTCTCTCTTGCCTCTTCATTTCTCTCTCTTTCTGTTTCAGTGGCTCTCACCTTCTGTTCAGGTTCAACAATAGTGGGATTACACTTTAAAGAAGCTGCGCTTCAGATGAGAAAGAGGGATTTGGCTGGGATGAGTGTTTAAAATGAACCGCCTTTGAAACCACGGACATTAATTACCACCCGGCAGAGAACGACAAATACTCCACTCATTACCAATGGAAATCATAGGGGGAAAAGAAGGAGGGAGGGAATTGTGGGGGAATTTTCAAATAGTTTCTTGTGTGGTAAATGTGAAATGGTACCCGACCTTTTCTTTTTTTTTTTTTTTTTTTTTTTTAACATATTTTTCCTCTCCTTTCTCCGTCCGCTTAATGGGAGGGTCATTTGCTCATGTAACTTTGTCGTGGCTCTCAGAGTCAAGCTTAATAAAAACGGGTTCTATTCAGTTTCTGAGACGAGGAACAAAAAAAAACAAAAAAAAAGGCTGGCGATGTTTGATGTGCGCCTCATAAGAGCAGAAATGGAGAAATTGTGATGAGTGTGCAGTAATGGAGGTGAAACTACCTGTCATTACATGCCTCATTTCTTTAAACATGCTAATCCCTCTGAAGCTATACATTTACACTGCCATTGGTAGCACACATCAATATTTATAACTACGCTAATGCATGCAGGTTCAGGCAGGAATACCGGACGTCCGTGCCTTCTTACTGCTTATGTTCATAGGCTGGACTCATTCCCCCTTTCATTTTCTGATATGGTTCTTACCCACCTGTATTATGTACTGCACTGTGGAAATGACACGTAACGCGGCGGAGATTGCATGCGAAATCGTGTAGAAACGTGTAGCAGCTACGTTTCCACACTCCCCATGCGTCGTACCATGACGAATACGTCCATTTCCTTTGCAGCAGAGCGAGTTCATTTTATATACGAGCTCTCAATGAGAAACTTAAACACTGCAATATGTTTAAAATCGTTATTTAGCTGAAGCTTATACCAGTTAGCATGCTAGCCACGAGTTACAGTATAGTTAGAGTTAGAGTATATCCTCCATCAGAATACTTCCACACCGTCATTTTGGTGAACGTGTGTCGTCATGCATCGTTTAAAATGTATTTGGTCTAGTTAACATATTCCTTGATAAATTAGTATATTTATGTCATCGGTTCGACGCTTTATTTACATTTGTTGCACACTTATCCTTTTACAACGCGTGTTGTTTTTCCCCACCTGCTCTATTCCCACCGAAGCGAATGTATTTGTCGATATTAAATCATGTATTTTGTGTCCCACCTGTTCTTCTGCCAGCTGCAGTAGATGCTGTGATACCGATCGCATATTGTGAAAATGTCTCCATATCACAGAATGATTTATTTGCATAATCACCCTCCCCTGAGCTGCTCACGCGACCTCCCACGATTATTAACACCTGTCACACCTGTTTGCATTACCGCTCTGTCTGTGTGTGTGTGTGTGTGTGTGAGCACGCTGGCTCTACTTCCTGTTTCCTACTAAACCCTTGATGCGTGTTTACATATATTTATGAGCTGTTTTCTACTTCCTCGTGCGCATTGGTATTCGTCTACGTGTCTAGCGCGCTAATCCGCCGTAACAGAAACGTGGAGAGTGTAACACGTTAACGCAGTTCACGTGAGCATAAAGTGACATATTTGAAGGTTGTAAACGTAGTTTTAGTAACACGCATAAAAAAAATGCACATGGCAACTTTTTTTTTATGCTTTTAAATTTTGTTCCATCATCATCACTCATTTAATGCATTTAATGTCCAGATTCATGGAACGTAACAATAACATTAATAATCATTTGTAGCACTTGCACGCCTCCTTCTTTTTTGCTCATTTGCTCTCTCTCTCTCTCTCTGCCTTTTTCCCCTTTATATTCTTGCTGTATGTTTCTCTCTCACTCTCTCGCTCTCTCTTTCTCCGTGTGCTTTATTTACTCTATTTTCCTTCTCTCTGTTTTTGTCTCACTCTCTTCTCATTTTTTTTGTTCTCTCTCTCTTTCTCTCTGTGCTTTTTCCCCTCTATTTTCCTGTCTTCCTGTCTCTTACTCACTCCTTCTTTTGCATTCTCTCTCCTTATTCTGTTTTTTTTTCCCCTTCTAATATTTTCCCTTTCTCTGTTTCTGTCTCACTCTCTCTTTCACATTTTATCTCTCTCTTTCTCTCTGTCCTTTTTTCCCACTCTATTTTCCCTCTCTCACGCTCTCTCTCTCTTTTTCTCCATTCTTCCCACCGAGATCGAGCTCAGCAAGCCGTGTCGGGTAACTGAATGCAACAGACCAATAGGAGGCATAGGTAGACCGTGGAAATTAGAACTGCTGAGAATTTAACAAGACGACGACCTTGTGGCTCTCGGAGAACATCAACGACGACATTTCGATTCGGAAGGTTTTTAAACTCGGCCGTGTTATATCTAATCATCTAATAAGCGTTCGCCTAAATATATACGACCATTTGAATTACTGTAATGACGTTAGACGGTCTGCATTTACAGCATGTTTTTTTTTCTTTTTTTACCGTGCTATTATTATTATTATTAGCACTGATTGTTTTAAATATGTAATACATTATATTACAAATGATCATTATGTACATCGCTAATCTATAGTAAGAGTAATTAGAGATTCAATCATAAAGGGTAACAACTATTACATATAAAATAACACACAAGGTTGCATACAACAGTCATACTTCAGTAGCCAGCCCATCAACCCGAGCAGAACGGTCACACTACACACACATGTACATACGTCTACGACTCAGTCCCGTTTACATTCCTGCATGTTGTGACTAGCGCCATGGCCCGAGTGTTGTGGAACAAAAAGAAGTGTGTGTGTGAAACAGAAGTGTGAAGACACGGTTAATTATGTCAGCTGCAGCTGCAATGCCGGCTAGTCCTGGCCTTTAATTTACGACGGCAGCGGGAAAGAAAGACGGGAACGCGTCCTGGAGGACGACGACGACGACGACGACATCAGAGACAAGAGCTGAGACAAATGAAGTCAGGAGGAGTCAAGGACCTTCCACATGATAGAGTGGGATTATCAATAAAATCAACCAGGAGACATTATTAACATTATTAAAAATAATGTTAGCACCTTGAGGCAGTGTCGGGGGCGGGGAAAAAAACAAATCTAATATGTGTGTGTGTGCGTGTGTATAAATATATATATGTATATTTATGGATGTGTTTTTTTTTTTTTTTTACCATCACAGTGATTAAATTAGAAATAAACACATTGGCCACAATTTGCTTGTAGATGAAGTTATGCTCGAAGTCAGTATTCATCCAAAATAATATTTTGGCTTGGTCGCGTAAAAGTAAGGCGCTTAGTTTATTGTAGCGTAGTCCTTGCAGAACTTTTCTCAAACATTCGCTTCTTGAACACTTCCTGAAGTGTAAACGCAGCTATAGAAAAAAATTAACAAGAAAAAAGAAAGTGCTCCTGTGTCATGGGGCTCGGGTTCAAATGCTGTCGCGTGGAAAATTCAGCTCGGCTTTCCTGAGGTAGACACGTCAGGCTTAGAGAGGGCCACAGCGGAGCTTCGCACCTTCAGCCGAGACAGCAGCATGAGAGGGCCTCAGGCAAGGAACGCTACGTGATCTGATTCATGGGCCGAAGACGAATCGCATTTTCTCCTCCCTCGATCCCTTCCTGCTCGGGTACAACAACAAAATGGCCTGTGTTAGGGCCTCTCTCCTGTGACTGGCCACACTCACCATAATGCCCACGCTTTAGACACCGAGGTCCACAGGGCACGCGGATCAGTAAACGTTCTCTCTCCGCTCGAACCCGGCCGCCTGCCCCGCCCGCTTCGTTTGTTCCTTTTTCGGTGTCAGAAAATTGTCCATCGAGGGACGAGCGCTTTGGCTTGAGATTTCATTTATTTCCCTAAACATACGTTAAGCCGTTGTTTCTATTCGCCTCCCCCTCTTTCCCTCTGTTTTGCTGCAGAATCCTGTTGCCTGGCTAAGATGAATGGCGAGTGTGTAAAGGAGTTGACACCACAACACTTACTGGGAGGCAGAGCAAGCGGCCCCGGGTGACCTGCGATTCAAGCCCCAGATTATGGTTGTTCATTGTTTGTTTCTCTACTTCGCTGTAGTTGAGCCACAGACTCTGGCAGAGGCGTACACACACACACAGAGTAAAGCTTTCTACTGCCACGCGAATTGATCCGATCCGATTAGAGACGTGTGTGTGTGTGTGTGTGTGAGGCGATTCTCATGAACCTGTGTTTAATTACAGCATCTCAGACATGTAAAGTTCAGTTCCTTGTATCTGTCTATCGTTTTTAGACAATAAACATCTCAGTAAATGATGCCGTTAAATCGAAAGTTTATTGTTATGTCCATTCGCACTGTTATATACAGTACTCTTATACACTCCTTACCCATATAGCTGCATGGCTGTTTCTATTTTATGGTATTTAATTAATAATTCATAGAGGTTGCTGCACTGTAAGCCGTAGAACTTCATATTAAGCCAGGACTTAAAAGGGTTAACGTATTGATATCTGCGCAATACGAGCACTAAAAACAGTCATCTGTCTCCCTCTCTGTTCCCATGATTCTGAAAGTATTAATGTATTATTCAAACATGACTCCAGAAGAAATTAATCAAAACCCATTGAACCGCTGGTGTGTCACGGGGCTTGGATTCAAACACTGTTTTCCACCGTCTGGAAAATTACAAATTCAAACCAGCCTTTCGTCACCGCTTGTTATTCAGATTTACCTTTAACGAGCGTAGGACTTAAATCGAAGTCTGTTCAACTAAACGATTCGTACACGTTCACGATAAATACCTCCTGCGGGTCAGAGGGGTTGGGTTTTTAGCTCTTCTATTGAACATTTACATTTTAAATTTGTATCAAAGTATGAAAGAAATTTGTTTTTTTTCCCGTTTCTTTTTTTCTCGATACGATTATAGACGCTGTACGTCGCAGCCGGTGTTTACTCTCGGCCCGCGATCAATCCGAGTGCGGTATATGACAAGATGTTACAGCTTCCACAGTGCTGAAAATAACGAAGGCCTCGCCGTTGCTGCCGACTCTGAAACGAGGCGTTAGCGACAGAGCCAAACCGCCGAGCACGTGGCCATCAGCACGGGTAGATTTGAACCGATCTCCTCCTGTTCCATTTTCATGAAGATTTGTATACGTCCTGCTAACAGCCAGCGAAGCTAGTTTTTAAAATGTATTTATTTATTTATTTATTTATTTTTCTCAGCACGGCTCACAGCCTGCTGTTGCTGATGTGATCGCAGGCCGGTCAGAGCTCGAACAAAGAGGTTTCGGGCATCACATGAACAGCAGGTGTGCTTCCCCTCCGAGTCAATTTCCTACCTACGGCGGTTCGCTCTCTCTGCCTTGATTTCTCACCTCGCCAATCTCCAGCGCTGATATTCCAGTCTGTTTCGAGGTCACGCCATGCATCCGCCGCTCGGAAAAAAGACGACGCATCTATAGGGACACGTTGCCGGGCTTTGTTTTTACACCTTTCGTCACATTCCCAACGTAATACAGTCGCGCTTTGGCTTTCTGTCTTTTTTTTTTTTCCCCCAGCACAGGTGGGCAATTTTATGAAAAGCATCTCTAATTCTGTTATGTGGTTACGGCTAATATTATCATAACATCTCTTTACTGGGATAAAACCCCTTTTTTTTTTTTCTTTTTTTTTTCTTTTTTTTTGACAGTGAATGATGTGACATTTGAGGCGGTGGAGATTGACGCCGGTTTTATCTTTTGCTTGCGTGATTGCGGCTAACTGTGTTATCCGCAGTGTACCGAGCTGCTTCCTGATCTCATCCTGAACAAAACAGCTTTGTTTTTGCTCTTCTTATGAGTATTATTAGTATAAAGCTGACCTTGGAGAAGGTGACGTTTGTGGTATTTAACCTAAACCATAGAAACCAGATTTTCGAGTTTTTTTAAATCCTACATTATTTTATTTAAATGGATCATACATTTTGATGGGTCACGATCTGATACTCCATCTTTCAGTATCTGTGTCATGTCTTCTCTACCGCCTGTAAACCCACGCGAGTGAAAAACAAGTTGATATTCAGTTAGTCTCCGTTATATAAGCGTAATATTTATTCGCCGCTGTATGAAAGTCTTGACAGCGAGGACGTGGAAGCGAGTTCATGCCTCTTAGCGTTCCTTACTCGCCACATGCTGCCATAGCAACTAGCAATGCTAACAGAGATGTCATTAACGTGATGTCCATTACCGTCGCGGTATCTCAGCCCCTTGGAAATGAGCGCTGCTTAATTCTAACGCTGAGACCGAGCTCACGCAAACATTCAGCCGATATACAATACGCCGCATCGTTTACAGGAAGTGGTAGCAAACGGCAACGTGGAATTATAGCCGTGAAATTTAGTGTCCTTTTTTTTCCCCTCAAGACATCAACAGGTACCGATGTTCTATTTGAACCTTTTTGTGGAAATACTTCTGCATCACGGTGACCTAGAGTTACTACACGGTTCTACTTATTCGCTAGCTTTTAAAGGGCTCTCGGAAGGGTCGGGAATAGACACACTTCCCGTTGAAAACAGTCAAACTGTACAAAAAAAAAAAAAGCAAGTCAAAGTTTCAATTCTTTGTACTTTTTCGTGTACGGTTTTGACATTTGGTCGACGCCCTTATATAGAGTAACTTCCGTTGACCTCATTTACCCAACTGAGCCGTTGAGAGTTAAGGGCCTTGCTCCGGGACCCAGCAGCGGCGGTTTCGTGGTGCTGGGAATCGAACCCACAATCTTCCGATCAGCGTTCCGTCACCTTTTTTGTCTTAGTAACTTTATAGACTTTTATCGTTGTAGTAGAAGAGAAACGAAACTGTTTTTATTCTGTCTGTTTGACGTTTTTCTTCTGTTGTACATTTCACTAGTGTTGTTCTAGACCCTTACGACGATCTTATGACGATCACATTTTATTATTATAATTTCACATCAAGCTTCGAACTAATCGGCATCAGATTGGCTTCAGAAGTGCATTAAAGCGGACTTTAATCTCGTGCTCGGTCATGTCGTCTAATGTACTTTTCAGATGTTTCGGTCAAAACAGTCGTTCGGAGCCGCAGATAAACATGTCACGGCAAAAACAAAAACAGGATCTTCCTCTATGTGAAGAGAAAAGTACAAAGCAGAAATCGTGATTAGCATACTGGAGCTCTGGACAAAATGTTCTGAATATGACATGATGGTTTTTTTTCTCCTCCGCTCTTCAAAGCAGTTGTTTTCATTTGTGTTTAATTAAGGCCAAAAGCCTCTGCGGACGGTTGTGCAAGCAGCAGCGATGCTTCGTGTAAGCAGCCAGACAAAGGTCACGCTATGAAGGAAGAAAGACCGAGAGAAAGCGAGATACGCAGCATATGCAAGGAGCGGCGACACAAAAGCGTTAATGTATTAAGCAGCGTGGCTTCACTTTCAAAGGGACTAATTAATAAAACAGGAGTGGCCCTCTCATGTCGCCTGTCAGCATAGACAAAAGCAGGCCTGTTAATCCTGCGGTCAGTCGTATTCCCCTGACAGCCAGCTCAAGCTGCCCAAATGACGCGAGGCCCTATTTTGCCACAGGCAAGGCAATCGCTAATCAGCTGTTAATGGGCTTAATTAGACGTTCAAATATCTTAACGTATTAAACAGACGACTCTCAGACATATGGCCGCTGCACGGTCCAGCTGACGCTCAGTCGAAGCAACACGTTTTAACTGTTTCACATCCGAAGTCCCCAACATTCGTACACTGTAAGATCTGATCTGGGGGTTGTTTTGTTTTCTACATTTTCTTAATCATCCTTTGAGTGAATTATTCAGACGTGTGGGAACATAAAACGGGTGGAAAATGTCCAAAACAAAGATATTCATATATAACAGATATTCCGTCAAAACAGGTGTTGGGTAATATAATAATTTATCAAATAAAACATGATTTATGAGAGCTCATCAAGCTTAATAACGCTTAATATATCTTCGTTATTTTGATCTTTGGGCGTGCAAACTTCCTTTTTTTTAAAAAGTGTTCGTGTATGTATTCGTGCAGGACAAATATATTTTTTAAAAAGAAAAAGGGTTAGGGTTTAGCAACGTCCGTAATGTTTTTATTCTGCCTGTAATGTGTGTCTGCACCATGAAAGCAATCACTGTGCTGCAGCGCAAATTAATTTGCTACATACACCGCACACCATGAAGCTCGTTCCCCCTTTTTTGCATGATTCCAATTTGGCCCTGACCCGAACCTGACCTCGGGTCTGTGTAAAGTGCCTGCGCCGGAGGGGTCAGCATGCTCTTCCTCCCCCCCCCCCCCTCATGAAAAAAACACAGCCACAACAATCTAATAAAGAGCATTATG
>JAOUQX010000020.1:889064-900404 GCA_028566295.1 Liobagrus marginatus | reverse complement strand
GTGTGTGTGTGGGTGTATGCGTGTGGGTGTGTGTGTGCTCTCTCTCTCTCCCCTTCTCTTTTCTCTCTCTCTCTCTCTCTCTCCCCTTCTTTCTCTTGTCTCTCTCTCTCTCTCTCTCTCTCTCTCTCTCTCTCTCTCCCTCTCTCTCTCTCTCTCTCTCTCTCTCTCCCTCCTTCTTTCTCTTTTCTCTGAATGCAGCCATCTCTGATCTGGCCAAATCCAAAAGCCCTTAATGATAGTCAGAGTAAGGACAGAGAAGGATTAATGTTTGCCAGGCCCTGTAGAAATGACCATATGTGTTCCAGGAGGCCCCGTGTCATCGGGCTCACAAAGCTGGCGCTCATCATCAACAGAACAGATTGTAGACTAGAGCCACGAGGGCAAAGGTCAGCATGGCAGCCAGTCGCCACTTATCCAGTAGGACGGCGAAAACCTCAAGACATCATTTATTTACGTTCAGTCGCACACCATCGATATTTAACGCATGCGAAGTAAATATCTACTGCGTATGGGATTTTAACTGATTTATATACAGTAGTACCAGTGCAATAATATGTAAGTACGTAGCAACTCATGTAAATAAAAATATTTTTACGTGTCTGTCATTCAGCGCCACCTAACATAGAAGTTGTAATACTACAAACGTACTTTATGCTCTTTCATGCATATCTGATTACAAATGTACTGTAATTTAACTTAAGCGATTTAAAGTAGCTTGAAAGTAAACCGACGTCAGTAAGGGTCACGTGTGAATATGAAATCATCCGGTGAGCAACACCCCCCCCCCCTCGCCCTAAGTCTTAATAGCCATGGACAACATACAACGTTCGAAATGAAATTTTATTAGCAATTGCTAATGTAATTGACATGCTAAACGAAGCGCTCTCGATACGCTTAATGTTTCCGGAAACCTATTTAACTAAACCAAAACAGCAAACCGAAATATGCGGTCAATTTTCTAAGCCTATTCAATTTCATTTGTATTCCAGCAGATTGATTACGCGTTACAGTTTGATTAAATCGGTTTAACGCATCTTATCAATAGCCGTGGCTATAAATGAGCTGAATCGGCGCGCGAGCTGTGTTCCAGTGCCATGCCAGTATATATTATATATATATATTATATATATATATATATATAATTAAAGCCTCATCCTTCAGATGTGTTTGCACTTCAGTGAACGTGCATTGTTTTGTTTACTCCCTTTTCTAGCAGACAGCCTCCAGGTAGAACGAAGCATGCAAAAGGTTACCTGTTTTATTTTTAAGCGTATTTGCTGCGTATTTGGAATAATTAGCGCGTTCTATCCAGGGAAGGTTTTAAAACAAGTACCAAGACGCAAAAAAAAAGATTTTTATTTGGTAGATTTGACAGTAAACATGTCGGTGCGATTTTTATACGAGCGAACGGATCGTTTTTCTAGACGTCGTCTGCCGTGCTGTCATTTCTTTCCGGCTCGAACAGCAGTTCATATAACTGCGTGTACAGTCCATTGTGCGGGTGTGTGACCGTACCAAAGCAGGTCATAAATTTGCTTCTGAATATGAGTCCAAATCTGGCAGCGCGCTGCATACAACTATTTTCATTACGGCACTGCAGTGTGTAATGAAAGAGGGGGAAAAGCCACAATATGCTAAAAAATATAACTAAGCAACATTTTGCAGAGAATATGTTTAATTCATAAATCAGCCTGGCATCTTGGTTATTCCCCCTAAAGAGAATCAAAGGCTGAGTCTTTAGCTAAAGTCCTCATTATGGTTTGTTGATTGGGCAGAAATGGAGGCTACAAGAACGGTTACGGGAAAGAGCCCTAATCAGTCAGAAGTCTAGCTGGCACTCACGCCGGGCGAAAATAATTACGAGCGGAGTCAAAGACTGAGGGCCTCTTCGCTTCACTAACCGGTCATTTGCACCTCTTAAAAGAGTAAATAACAAAACGCTGAGGTAGTCACGTTTACGAGGATGCGCAACAAATAAAGAGAAAACATTTTCATGAAAGGGCACCGCTAAGTGGCGTACTCATTTGGACAGTTTCCCTCTCTCTCTATCTCTCTCTCTCTCTCTCTCTTCCCTTTTTTTTTTTTTTTTTTTTTAATATATACCGGGAGTCCCCGACTTACGATAGGGATGTGTTCCGACGGCCTCGTCGTAAATAGAACGTAACGTAAGTCGCGACATAGCCTAGTCCACCCAGGAGGTGCGACGTCCCGACACATCGTACGTCGCTACGTCGCCTGTAAAATTCTCCTTAACGTTTCCATAAATAACGCCTTTCACCCGTCTAACGTGCCGTCTTTTATCTCGAACAAACTCCAGAACCAGACAAAGAAAAGGAAGAGGACAGCGTCCTGCGACCCTGGATCTCTGACAGTGATAAAAGAAGATAGATTACACGTAGGCCGTAACAGAGGTGACCTAAACAGCATTTAACATCTGCCTCCCATGGCGTCGCTGATGAAATATAAAAGGACACCCTTTTTTCCCCCCTGCTTTTTTTTTTTTAAAGCACCTTCTTTTTTGAGAAATTAAATTACACGTCTACGTTCCATACCGAATGCCAAGCCGAAAAGACGCTTGTCAGCACTCGTGTCTTAGTCCAAGTTTTTATTTTTAACTTTTTTTTTTTATCATACGCAAACATGTTATGGCTTCTGACAGTATTGGAGTTGAGGAAGACGCACATCATGGCACAGGATTTACACGCCAGCGCTTTTAAAGAATGTACAGTAGTAAGAGTCGCTATCAACAGACGGCCTAGAAGTAGGTCTCAATGTACGGAAGGGTTAGCAAGGCGTTCTCAGCAGTCCTGACCTTACACACACACAAACACACACACACACACACACACACATTCACGCAAAAACAACAAACGATTATAATGCCTTCTCTGCTGTGTGTATATTATACAGAGACAAACAAAAAACATGAGCCGATATCTACACCGATCAGGCATGATCACATTATCACCACCTTCCTAATATTGTGTTCCTAATATTGTGGCAGTCCCTGTTTTGCTGCCCAACCAGCCGTGACTTGTCGAGGCACGGACTCCACTAGACTCCTGAAGTGTGGGGAAAAAAAAAAAAAGTTCACTAGTTTGTAAACAGGAATTGAAGCTGATTTGATTGAACACTTAACCGCCAATCAAATACTGTATATCCATTCTATTATTACCTGCAACTAAAATCGATCAGTCGATCAGTTAACCAACCGGTAAAATAAAATGTGCCGTCCTTGATGCAATCTTGTCCTGTTTTTAATAAGAACATTTTAATCAAATATCTTAAACAAACATTTAGGGATCATTTTAATGTTAAGTATGATAATATTTCGTTGTTTTTTCACATAGCCAAGCTGTTACATTAAGCTTCATTGTCTATACATGTACACAGTGTGCTGTGTGTGTGTGTGTGTGTGTGTGTGTGTGTGTGTGAGTGTGTGTGTGTGTATTTTGGACACCCCTGCGATTCGTTTGCCGTAGCAAAAACCCTCGTGGGGAACCGTACCACTTCCTGAATCCGATAACGCTCCTGAGCTTACATTGGGCCTCTTCCATGTTTGAATAAAAGTGCCTTACATCAACTGTTATGACTGGAGGATGAACTTCTCGAGCCGTAGACAGGCCGCATCTGCACTCGGGCCGTCTGTCATGCCGTATCCGCGCCTACAGATCCGCGGAGATCGGTTTATTATCAGTCATATTCCAGTTTGCCTACTGCAGCTTCTCCAGGCCACGGGACGATAATCGTATCCAGCACATTTGCTCGAATATTCTGTTACATATCAATTTCAGCCATTTAGTCATCATTCCAGTGGCTCCAGGAAAATAGAATTATTTGTGCTTTCAGCTATTATTGATTGGCTCCGAGTTGAAAAAGTACCGGCCATTATACAGTACTTATGCGATCTTGTGTTAAAATGCGTTTTAGGTATATCTAATGCATAAATATCCCTTAATGGCCATAAACAAACAGCTTGCTTGTGGTCAGTTCCTATATTATCTTTTACCATCCTGAAAAGACCTTTTAAAGCTTTCCTTCTTTTTTTTTTTTTTTTTTTTTTTTTTTACCCGACCGCACGGAAACGGCCCCATTGATATTCACTCCATACCTCCTTCCAGTGCTGCTAAAAAATATCCAAACGTTGTAGTTTATAGATGCACAGATCTTCTTTACTCATAACCAAGAAGTGCCTCACTCTCGGATTCACAAACAAAAGCTGGCTGTGACTTTGAAAGTGCCCCAGAAAATCAATATGGCCTGATCAGAGCTTGTGCTCTAAGTCCTCTTCAGCACTTGTTCAACCTTTAGCCCTGGGCCACTGCTGCATCTTGGATCAGGTTTCTTTTTGCTCCTCTACATAAAGCCTGAAAGCACAACCTCGCTAAATATAAATCAGGCCCGAACCGACGATCACACCTCGAACTAGTCACTTATGATCAGAAGAAATATACTGTAGCGTCTCAGGTGGAGCTCAGGATGAATGGAGGAGCAGCTCAGGGGAGCGCAGCAAGATTCGGACCACGGCAAAGAGGGAACGCAGTGCCTCGGGCTCTTGCACGTCAACCGAGGGACCTCTATGAACAGGCAGCCAATCCTGTCCCTGGTCTTATAAATAATGCTAGTTGTTAATAATGAATTAATAATTACACCGCTTCTTTTATTATCAGTAGACCAGGCCACGATGTGTTGATGGGTCCGAGTGCGGCTTGGCTGCTTCCAGGAGCACCTTTAGTTACTTTGAACCCGACTCTTTCGGCCAATCCGACCCTTAACCGTGAGCACATGGGTGGATCTTAGGTTCGGGACACGTTTACAGTTCACAGAAATGTCACCGCTGAATACAGAGTCATTTCTCATGGATCTTAAAGAAGATTTAACCACACGCTTTAAAAAGCTCGAAGCTCATTCACTATTCCCCCCCCAAAAAAAACAGAAAGCTTAAACTATTACTGAGTCATAATATGTTTGCTCTGACTGTCCGTGTTCCACCAGCCCACAGTTTCGTTCACTGCAGTCGCACGGTCAGACCCCGTGACCAACCAGAATTAAAAATGCACTTCAAACACGGCTTATGATTAATACAAAGTTTCCCTTGATTCACAGCGGTCGGAGTGGTAATTAAATGTAAAGCACGTCGATGACGCCAACCCTGCGTTTAAGCCTAAGGCGGAGCGTTCAGCTAGACGTTTTTATAACGAACTGAAACGAACACGGAGAGTTTGAGTAGCAAAAGCGCCATTCATAACAGTGGCACGGATGTGTCATCGGGAGTCACCGAAACGAGTTCTTACGAGGAATATTCCAGATCTACAGCACACGGGAAATGTTAGCCGTTCGGAACAAAAAAAAAAAATCATAACTTATTGAAAATGTAGCTAGCATCATTTGAACAGGTTAAACGCTGTCTGTGTAAGAGCATGAGGTGTAGTCTTTATTCTTGGGGCAAGAAATTAATCTTAGAACTCACTTGTTCAACTCGTTATCACGAAGGAACTTTCTCATAAGACCTGAATTCATTAGCGCGAGCTAGCTCGTGCTAGTCGCCATGTGTTAACACGTGGACATGTTTGTCCCAGGCCTTCGCGACAGATCCACCACCCAATAAAACATACAGTTGTTGTGTTTTTTCTTGAATTTTAATGAGATTCCTTTTTTGTAGAGTCATCAGAGTGTAATTACGTGCTGTAAAAAAATTCCAGTGCTTGTTTGTGTAGAGATACACAATATGTGGGATTAGAAAAATGTGTGTGTGTGTTGGCAGAAGCGAGGCGAGGCGAGGCGTTCTGCTCGTATAAAGGTTAGCGCCGTGTTTAGTTGTTGACTGGGAGCGCTGGAATGCCACGGTCTTAATGAACCCTCCAGAGGGATCGGCTCAGGCCGAGCAGGTTGAGTCCGTTCTGCCAGGAATGCTGGAAATTAGTTATTTCACCGAATAACCTCTGATGAAAGCCTGCTTTCAACTCACTGCCTTGTCACCAGCTTCTCAAGAAAACAAACCAATTAGCTGGAGCTCCTCTCAGCGCCGCGTTCTTCTGTAGAGCGAGAGAGAGACAGACGGACAGGACGAGAAAAGACGAGCTGATTGTTGGGAAATGTTTGGGGTCAGTTTTTCTCATTTCCTCAGGATCCCGGCTTTTTAACGAGGAGCGTTTCATTAACGCGTTTGTTAAATACGAATTTCAGCGGCGAACCAACGATTTCTCTTCGGCTTTATCGAAACGCACGCCTTTACGAGTCTTTTCACCGATGGAAACGTTTATTTTTTTTTACTCCTCGCTTTGAATGCGGTGCGTCTTTGCTGTAATATGTCTGCAAATACACGTTGGTCCCGCATTTTATTCGACCCTTTTATATAACCTCGTCTCTTTGCTTCGAACGGCCGGCTTTATGTATAATTCTATAACTCGCAGGTGCACGAGCCGCTCAATTAGGCGGCACAAATTAGTCGCTCGAACGCTGTACGGCTTTGCAATCAAGCGTATTTATTCTTTTCACTCACCCCCGGGGACGACGCAGATTGAAGCACGAGGCCCCGCTTGAAGTGTAAAGCCCTGAAGTCAATCTCCAAAGGTCCTTGAAGCCTCAGCCTCAGAGCCCCCCACCCGATATTAATGACCCAAGGGCTGTTTACATATTAATGACCGTGTGTAAGTTTTAATATGCCTGCCGGTAAATCAGCCTCACTTGAGACGTCGTGTCGTGCGACCGCTCCGCATCCGAAGGCCTCGATGACAAAACAAGCACTTTAAAGGAAGAACGATCTCCATCCAGGGTCCTTCATTAGACCCAGGGTTACAGTATGCTTTAGCCTTGTCCTTTTATTTAACGGACAAACAATAATCACTTGTCCGTCGTGAGCCTGGGGAGATATAGGCACTCTGATGTCTTCCACCGGACTGCCACAATCACGCTGATTCTTCGTCGACGGCTAATATAATTAGAAAAATTCCCCTTGGTCTTAATGCGACTCTCTCTCAGCGGGGTGCACTTTAATTAAAACAAAGGCGAGAAAACACACCCGGGCTCCGACAGGGGAAATAAAAAGAGGGTTGCGTGTGGATTTTAACCTGTCGGTGATGAGGGATGGCGTAATGGCGTTTTCAGTGTGTTTTCAGGGCTTTAAATGGTAAATTGGCCAGGAGGCAGAACGAGCGCTGCAGGGATCATGGCGTATAGATATTCTCATTACTCTGATTGAGAGATTATCCGCCGCCGTGAGGAGGAGGAGAAGAACCACGCCAGAACGAAAGCCACTCGGGCCTTCTCTCTTTCCCATTGTCCGGGGTCTCCTCGAGGTCCTGCCTCTAGAGCGAACCCGTGTAATGTTTTTGTCCCTCCCAAACCAAACGGCTTAAAGCATGGCTTATTATAAAAGAAAACATATTCATAGCGCCGGGTCAATCTGTTAAACACAAACAAACCAAATGGCCGTAATCCTTGAAGTGAGAAAGAAATCGTCCCGTTCATGTCGGCGTGTGTTTGGCCGCGGTAAAATCGTGCGCTCGAATTCAAAGATCAGGAAAAGCACATAGCATAATGCTAATCGTATCGCCGTGCCTATTGCTCATCTCATCTTCTCATACTCTTTGTCTGGCCGTTTTGTGCCAACGCAGCTCACCCACGCTTTATTTCAGATACCCCGAGATTTAAAAAGCGCGGAATAATTACAACCGCCGCTCGCTATAAATATGTAACCGCATGTAAAGCCGCGGCTTTTCCCCCCCGCCATTCAGTCCGGCCATTTTTCCCTTGACCTAGTCGTTTTACACCACTGACTGGCTCCAATAATTGAAGGTACTCGTGGTGATTTCACGCAATCAGACCCTCACATTCTTTGCGATGAAGTGAATCAAAGATGGGAGACCCTATTCGGGGGGGGGGAAAAAAGAAAAAAAGAAAGTCTATCTTGGAAATCGTCAATTATCTATACAATAGCTTATTAAAACCTTTTTCGCCCCTTTCTCCCATTTCCACATCATAGATTCATGACACTTTTCCAATCTATAGGAGCTGTATCTGAAACGATCTGACTCAACCCCTTATCTTTTTAATCTTTCATAATGAAACTGCAGAGACACAGCGAGAGAGAGAGAGAGAGAGAGGGCGAGAGAGAAAAGAGAAAAGTCTCCTGACTGCTTGATTTCCATCCCGGTCGCTTTGTGAGTCGGTAGTGTGAATGGAACGGACAGCCCACGCCGCCGCCATGACGCTGATAATATTCCAGGGTGTGCCCTGAATCCAGATTGGGCTCTGTGATATCCAGGGAGAAGAATAAGCCGGTGTTACAGCTTAGACAGGACTCGGATTCATTAATCGCATTGTATTTGGGCCACAACAACATATGCGAGGCACGAGGGGAGGGTTTTTAGAGGCTCGGCCTTATTATCCCTGCTATTTTTATATCTGCGCTTAGATCATATCTACTGCTCGAGGTCTACGGTCTGGCCTCCGAACGCTCAGGGACCGTAAGGCCTCCCTATTTAGTGCTGTTATATGTTTGATGGAAGAAAAGAAACGCTTAGCGGTGTGCGGTTGTAGCTAAATAATCGACGCCACGTCTTAACGCGTCTTGTTCCTTTTGTACTGCAGCAATCTTTTAATAACGCACGCATGACACTTTCCATTCCTGTTCACATGAGAGTTTAAACAGTACTTTATTTTGTTGAGGAAACACTAAAACGAGCAAGACAAAACGCGAATCCTCTGCACGACGGCATCTCCGATCTTATTGTAAACCAGAATAAAAATGAATAGCAGAGATTCGATTTATTTGATAATATGCAGCCGGGAATCTGATAAACCACAGAACAAAATGTCGTGTTAAAGCTTTACTGATACTGTAGTCTCCTTCCATGACTGTTATAGAAACTGCCGATTAGGCATTATTTTAACGCTTTTTTAGCTTTCGCATTCCTCATCCAAGTCTTTGTGAACAAACTGTTACTATGGAAACGTTCATGTATTATTACAGGAGCCGTGACCCCTTTCCGACCAATCGGATTTAAGAATTCAACGCCGCACATTATGGTGTATCCCACACCTGAAGTGTTTGTGCAAATCAGACGTCGCGCACCTGACGTCTAGACGTCGCATGAGACGCCATCGAACACAGTTTTCTGTTTTAATCTGAGAGTCGCTCCAGAGTCCTGACACGGAAAGAACTCTTTTGGGAAATTACGCTTATTTTAATGAAAAGCTCCCGTCTCCGCGCTTAGCGTTAGCACAGCGGAACACGCTAAATTATTCACATCAAACGCTCTTCGTTACCTGACGGAGAGACAGACGGTGGCAGCGTCATGAATTATACATCAGACAAAAAGCCTCTCTCTACATCGCTCAAACGTCGTGTTTATAAAATAACAGCGCACTTTGTCACCTTGTTTGTTGTCTGTTTTGTTCCGTGACGCACCGGATAATAATATAACGCGTTAGGGTTTCAGACGTAGAAAGATGTAAAAAAATAAATAAAAAGAAAAAGAGAGAAACGTTTCACTGCTCAGAAGAAGTCTGAAAATACTCGGAACTTAAACAGCAGCGCTTAATTATTTTAGTTATTTAAGCTAACCGGCTAAAACTTAACATTAAGCAATAACACTGTTTAAAGCTAAGCAACAACGTTCCAGGAATACCAAGACATCATTAATAAATGTTTAATAAACTACACTGATATTTAATAAACGCAGCAAAAAAAAAAAAAAAAAAAAAAAAAAAACCCAAACAAGCCACTCGTTACTCTTCCTCCGATTCGACGGCGCAGCTACGGAGCAACGGTAATTATTAATTACGTTAAGTTGTTTTATGTTAATCCCCCGACAGCTGCGATTAAAAAATAAACTGCCGCCGTACCGCGTAGCTCCGAGCGTAGGCTCCGTGAATTAACTACAGGGTGATTAATTTCCGTGCGATGATTCACTAAATATTTAACAGCTTTGCTTCGTACAAAGTATATCATGAATTATAGATGGGGGGGAATTAGAATATCTTGATGTAGGACAGCGGTTAAAGAATTAACCTGCAATCGGGGGAAGAGCAATTACCAGCATAATAAACGATCTCCCAGTCCAGTAAGAGTCCCTATTTTTTTATTTTTTTTAATTCATTTCAGCTCATCATCGCAAAGGGAGCGACGCGTTCCTCTCATTACTCTGCGCCTCTTTCGTGGCTCCTTTGTTCGTGACGAATAGCCGGACGTTCCCTAAGACGAGATCGTTCAATACTCTTTCTTCTCCTCAGTATTCTGTTTTGATTATGTCTCAATGATTATCCGGTTCAAAAGCGAAGCGGTGCAGCCAATTCTTTTTTTTTTTCCATTTTTGATTTTAAACAGACACCAATATTTCCGTATCTACTAAAACGAGGCTGTTAGCCGGTGACTCTGACCCCAGCCTTTAAGTTGGTAAGCTGGGATATGCGTAATAAAAAACGTTTCTCTGCATGTATGTGTATGTGATAAATAAGATGTGAATTGGAATTTGAAATTTCCATTTGAGACTTGAACCAGGCACCAGTTCGAGAGACCTCTGGTGGTGTGGAGGAGATGATGAAGAAGAAGAAGAGGAATAACTAGGAGGATGAGGAGGAAGAGGAGGGGTGCACGCGAGGGGAACGGGATATGAATTTATCAGCTACTTCAGCGTCGTCTGCTTTTAAAGCTGGCTGAAGATGACGTGAAGTGTGTGTTGTGTTCGTTAATTGGCTTTCTATAAATGGGAGTTTGACCCAGATATTTTGAGTATAATGGCGCTGTCTTCCTGACCTTTAACCTCCTGCCCCGGGTCCTTCCTCATGAGCAGGAACGTGGTGTAAAGGTCTGGGATGTGGGAGAACCCCAAATATGTGCCACGCAGCATTTTTTCAGCACTGTTGTGGCTCTTTAACAACATGTTTTGAGAGTTCATTTTTCTATTATAAGCACTAGGTTTGCCGGTCAGACTCGTTCTCGACAGAATTTGATATAAGTTATTTATATATTTTGTCATGTGTGCGTGTGTGTAAAGAGTTTCTCTGGTTAGACTGACCGGAAGAACCGAAAGAAACCAAAAAGATCCAGAAACATCATTCTGGATTGCGTTCAAATCTTCAGATTACTGCTAAACACTTTTACAATCATTTTCCATATTCAAAGTGATTTGTTTTGGTTCCAGCACCTTCGACTGGACCACATGCCACAAATATCAACGTTCTGTGACCAGCATACATTAGTGATAAACGTCTGTCATTCCTCTGTCATTCTTGAATAACTTTCATATATGTTACTGTAAGCGGGTGGGATATGTTACTGTTAGTGGGTGGGATATGTTACTGTAAGTGGGTGGGATATGTTACTGTTAGTGGGTG
>JAOUQX010000020.1:786080-796853 GCA_028566295.1 Liobagrus marginatus | reverse complement strand
ACAGTAATAATTATAATACTTAAACTAATAACAATAACAGTAATAATTATAATACTTAAAATAATAACAATAACAGTAATTATAATACTTAAAATAATAATTATATTAATAATAATACGAGGGGGGGGGGTTAATGTGATGTATCTATCAGTGATAAATGATCAGATATGAAAATGCCCCCATAAACGTAATGTTTCTTCGTTCTGTTCAGAACAAAGAGTGCAGGTGCAGCTCAGCGTCATGCTGCTTTCATACAGGCTCGCGGTAATAAAGCAAAGCATCTCTGCTTTACTAAATGCCACGAGGCTACGTGGAGAATCCCAAACACACAGCCATATGCAGCCCTACAGGAGACACCTTTGTCTATTAAAGAGGCATCAAGGGCCAAGGGAGCAAGGGCCAAGTGTAGGAAGGGCACACGGGGATGGGAGGAGGGAGTAGAGGGTCGTAGATGGAGTCCGAATGGGCGGAGGCGCGCGCGTGTGAGTGCTGTTTAGTGCTGGACACTGGACAAAACACGACTTAATTTCCGACAGTTTAGTCCATTTTTTTTTTCGGTCGGTCGCTAAATCCTGCGCGCTCACGCTTATCGATTCGAGTGGTCACCTGTAAACTCGTGCTCGCGCGTTCAGTTCCACCAGGTGCACCATCACGGCCATTAGCATCCTCACGATTCATTTTACGCACTAAACGAGCGTCCAATTCGGAGTGACCATTCATTAATTTGCATATTCGTGCATATTATTTATATTAACGTCTGTTCAGTTGTGCCCGCGCGCAGAGGTTTGAGAATCGCGTGTAAAAGATGATGCTCTTCTTTTACACACTTCTCTTCGGAAATGAATGGAACTTAATCGTTATGTGTGTTGATTCCCTTTATTCGTCCTCTTCTTCTTCTTTTTTTTAATTTTTATTACTATGATTCTCTTTTTTTTTTTGCATTCCCCTTTTTCCTGCTCCGTCTCATTATTGCTGCGTTTCCGGTGAACGCGCGCGCGGTGTCGCGCATCGATTTCCGCTTATATCATCGACCCAAATGTCCCGATACATCGATTTCAGGTCCACTGTTTTACAAACAAGCATTTGTGACTCTCGATTTTTACAGCTGCATCACGGATTGGCCTTGTGTGAGCATGTGCGTGCGTGTGTGTATGCGTGCGCGTGTGTGTGTGTGTGTGTGTGTGTGTGCGTGTGTGTGTGTGTGTCAGTATTTAGCGTGTGTAATTCCTGCAAAGACGCACAGAGTAGAAAAGCTATGAAATATTACACTGAATGAATGCTACGAAAAACGCAGAGAACATCAAATAAACATCTCCTGGACACGTGCTGTTTTGTTATAATGTAAAATAAAAAAACGAAAACAAACACTGTGCGTTTATGCTGCTCCTTAACACGCGCCGGCCGGGATTACGCACAATCTCAGGACGATTGCGGCGAATTAAATGAAAGTTGTATAAATGTGCAGGGGAGGGAGGCAGAGCCTGATCACCCCCCTCAACTTATCGGCCCTTTTTTCTGCTCGAACGGCATCGCGCGGCTCTTCTCTTTGCAATGACAATGTGCCAAATGTAGGCATTTTTCTAAAGAGTTTCCATATGCTGCTGTAAGCGGAGCCACGGAGAGCGGCATCTCCTCCACCTCCACCACCACGACCTCCACCACAGGTAGCTCTCTCTGCTTTCAGCTTTTATTCTCACTTCTGCTGGGGGATGCACTTTACACTTTAGATAAACTGGAGGAAATTGCATTTGCATCTTTTGTTACTGTTGTTGTTGTTGTTGTTGTTGCTGTATAAGTACCAGATGTGATTTTGTGGTTTTACGCACGCGGTCCCCCCCCCCCCCCTGATATTTCACGTTTATTTGCTTCAATTTTATGAAAATAATGTATAATGTTTATTTATGGTACTGGAGGCTTTGTCACACTGATTGTGTTTATTTTAACCTTGTTTATTAATAAGGCAGAAATATAAGGGCGTATTTATTACAGGTAAACAAATCGATGTTGTTTACTTTATTAAAAATGTCGCGAATATGTTTCAATCCTCATTTATCTAAAGATTCTCGTGTTTTTGCCATATTCCAGATTTATTTGTTTCTGTTTAAACACATTTGCGTTTAGTTTATAGTGTAGATATGAAATAGTTTCATTCGTAGTTTTGATGCTTCCCGAAGCCTCTTTTTATTTATTTATCTCGTTTTATCTCGCTTTGTTGGTGGATTGTTTTAGTTTCCGACTGTTTTTGTACTGCAGAGGGTCAAAAAGTGTCCAAACATGACCTGCACCCACCCCAGAGGGCGCCAGGCACTTAGAACCCACCCAGAAACTTCACTAACGGAACCCATGACATAAGAAAACGCACGCGGCTCGTGTGTAATGTACTGTAGTGTAATATGGATGAAAACAAATCAGAGCGTTGTCTTTTGTTTTTTTTTTTATCACGTCTCCTTATCAGTCATAACAATAAACATGCTCACGAGTCTGTTAGCGTTTGATTTTATGCTTCTTAAACAAAACGAGCAAATACGTCATTTACTGGCATCATTTACATTTTTATTCTTTTCATATCATTTTAGGAAATGCTTTTACAAGTCATCATATTTTACCAACAGTTAACCCTTTCATAGCACACATCATGCATCTGCATTGCTGTACATGAAACTACATGGATTTGTCTTTCTAAAAAAAATAATAAAAAATAGACCACAAACAACCGCACGTGCTTTGGATAGATATGAACTTATTCGTTTAAGATTCGAGATCATAATGAATAATGAATAAATAAACAGTGCGCATGACATCAACACAACGTTCGAGGCATTGAGCAGTGGACGTCGGGAAATGTATAACGCGTGGCCACGAGCCTTTAAATTCCACTTACTTTCTGCATTTCGTCGTGAAACAGAAAAAAATGATTTGCAAAGCACGCGCTTAGAAATGCCTGAAAGGGTGTAAAAACAGGAGCCACGTGCACGGCATCATCTGTCATAAAAAAACATGCAACGATGCAATGCAAATGACATGCAAAACAAGTCCTTTAATAAATCGGCAAGTTTGAAATCCCTCCGCGGAAATGCAAACCTGAACAATGACCTCTGTGGCGTCGCGCGCGCGCTTCGTCCGTTTGTAGTTCGTGAAGAAAAAAAAGAGGAATACAATATAGCACAAGCTCTTCGTTTGTACAGGAGTCTCCCGCTGTCCCGCGTGCCGGTCTGTGGGCTATAGTCGGCTCAGATGCCCCTCGGGTGAAAAAAAAAAAAAACTGAATCTGGGGGCCAAAAGAGTTCACGCCTCCGCTGACCAAAAGACCCGTAAAGTCCAGACATGGCGGTCCGAGGGCACGCGCTTTTCCAGCACAGCTCACAGCATCCTTATCGCCGACCTCATCGTTTCTCCTGATCATCAGATCGCGAGCGCAACTCAAACCGCCTTCGATTTTTTCCCCCCCAAAAAAAGCAAAGCAAAGCAGATCCGATCTCATGTTTGTTTTCTTCGGCATTCGGAGACCAAAACTGACAGAGAGCTCGAGTCCTGATTCCTGGCATGATCTAAAACTTTAAGCATGTAAACACAGAGCTCCCTCTTTTTCTTTTCTGGTTTTTCCTCCTAGTATTATTATTATTATTATTATTATTATTATTATTATTATTATTATTATTTCTGAAGGTCCGTTCTGGGGTTTTTTTTTGTTTTTTGTTTAGTGCAAAGCTCCATGTGTGAAGTTTGCCATGAAACTTGCTTAAGATATTGATCCTTTCAGTATTAGCATTTATGGATTAAGCATCAAAGCCTGTAGCCTGGTTTATGTAACATCAACAGAAAGGTAACAATAAAAAGGAATCGTTCTGTTTTACTGTGCAACACAAAACCGCAAGCAGAAAAAAACAACACTCGTTTTATTTACAGATGTGTGAAAATATCAGCATCTCCATTTTTACTTTCATTATTTATAACATACGATTAAAACTTGATAAGGAGATTCGCGTCAAATGTTACGCACACATTTATCACACTAAATATTTTTTTTGACGCACAGACAAAACAATGTAAGTGCAATTTAATAAAGCGACAGGTCTGTTTATGTTTATATCTATTTACTTTCTACGTGTTTGTTCTTCACGAGCGTTTCTTAGACGGATCGATTTTTGGTCAGGTTGATGTTGTTGTTGTTGTTGTTGTGCTCATAAGTATTTGCATATCGGAAAGATGTGATGTTTACCAATACATGCTTTATTTGTGAGCTCGAGCTATTTTGCTGCTTTAAAAACGCGCGTGTCGAGCAATCCGCTTTGGTTTATATGCTGATTTTTTCCCTCCTCGGATATGATTTTTTATTTTTTATTTTTGTAAAGCAGTAATGACTTCTAAAAGTGCTCTTATTGTAGTAGAGGATGTTCATCAGATTGCTGTTAGTGTTTGTCCACCACGACTATCTCCATGGCCCCCCCTTTAGACCGGACGTAGGTATCGCGATAGTCTGAATCTCCTTCACCAAGTTGCACTCGCGCGTCGTTTGCAATGCGGAGACTGTTGATCACCTCACTAATTACGCCTCCCTCTCTCTCCCTCTCTCTCTCTTACTCTCTCCCTCCCTCCCTCCCTCTCCCTCTTTCTCTCTCTCTCTCATTACCAGAGTGCATATCGGGAATAGACACACACAGACAAGCGCACTCAACTTAATCAGCCATTTTTTCCGTTAAAAAAAACCCCAGGGCTTAAAGCGTAATAATTAGCCGAATAAAGACATATCGGATTTTTATTTCCGACCCTCCTTTTTCCCCGAGACCCCCTCGCTGACGACACACAACCGAAAGCGCGAGGCGGCCGTCGGCGCGGCTTTTACCGAGCGGACCCAGAGGAACGACTCGCGCTCTCTCTCTCTCCCTCTCTCTCTCTGTATCTCTCTATCTTTTTCTCAGCCGGTCTTTACCCACGGCTGGGTATTACCTTTTTTTTTTTTTTTTTTTTTAATCTTTTTATCTTTTTTTTCCAATATACTTGGAGGATTATTGAGTTTTTTTTTCTTCTCCGTTTTTTCTTACCAACTTTCGCTCCTTGGATGTGATTTGTTGGAAAAAAGCAGAAACGTTTCGCGAGAAGGAACGAAGGAAGCTGCGGGGGGACGAGTAAGTTTTTATTCCCCAACTTTCACACGGAGTAATCGGTGTAAGATTCAGTTCAGACAGGCTTTCGATCTTCTTGTATTTTCTCCTAAACTAGTGCGTTATTGTGCGGTTGAACGCCGCGCGTGCACACGGCTGTAGTAAGCTCGCGGCTGTCACGGAGCTGATCTCCTGTAGCCTCGAGTGACACTACGGAACTTTTTTTTTTTTTTTTTTTCTTCTTTTCTTTAGCTTTAAACACGCACTTGATTTGAACCGACTCCGTTTAAACATGTTCTAGACGTTCACCTCTTTGACTTTGCTTATCTGTAGGTTAAATATAGCAGGACGCACGCGCCAGTGCGCGTTTGTGTTTCCGTCACACGTATAACCGAACCGCGTCGCTCGTGCGATGATAACACAGCCGCGCGCACCATGTGGGAGAACCAAACCCTTCGAATCGGGGACTAAAACCCACGCACCTCCGGACCGCTATGCACTCTCCAAACACTTCCCGGGGTGCTTCTGTGTCCTGGAAATGTAGTTCCATGTCGTTGTTGGTAGCCGACGGTTCGGCGCGCGGTACAAAACACACGAGCCAAATAAATAGCGAGGAACAAGAATGTGTGGAAGGAAAAGCAAAAACAATTCCACAAATCCCACATTCCAAAAAAAAAACAAAAAAACGGATCGGTGACGTTCTTGCGTTTCTCTGACACACACACACACACACGTGCGCGCGCGCGCGTGTTGATCAGCGCCGCTTCCGTGTTTTAGGGTAGGCTACCATTCCTCCATTTCTGTCTGTTCTTTTCAGTTCCATCCTCCTGCTCCGTGTCGACATTACGCCGTTTCCCGCGTGACCGTTATAACGTTATGTAGCGTTATGGCCTTATAGCGTTATTGTCCTCAGCTTTACACTCGGCAAGTTTTCAGTGGCTGTGTTTTACGAGACCGACATGGTGTGTGTGTGTGTGTGTGTGTCATTTGCTTACGGGTCAGTTTGAGTTTCTGGGCTCCGATTGGAGACGGTGACACGCCGGGATCGATGCTGAGAGTGCAGGATAAAAAATCGGCCGAGAGTCGGGCTGTGTGTGTGTATCAGAAAGAGAGAGAGAGTGTGTGTGTGTGTGTGTGTGTGTGTGTGTGCGTGTGTGTGAGAAAGAGAAAATCAGTGTGTGATTATTTTTTGGGTTGTTTACATAACCCTAACAGTGAAAATCCTCCATTTGATTTATTTCGATTTTTATAATCAGTATTTTTTTCTTTCTCTAGTGTGTGTTTCGCATCTTCACTGTTCTGCATGAAAACACTGCATTCATTTATACATTTTATTACATTCACATGTAATTCTTCATAGCTTTGGATCTATTTATATGTTCTTGATGTATTCTTATTATTATTGTTATTATTGTAATAATAATATAATAATATTATTATAATATAAGAATATATTATTATTATAAATCTCAGCGTTAGCGTCAGCGTCTGCTCGCTTTTTTCTTTCCTTCTTGTTTATTTGATTAGTTTTTTTTTTTTTGATCTCGCCCAAGGTTACAGTATTATTTGAACGATTTGTTTTGTTATCTTTGTGTTAACGGCTGAACCCAAGTCTCATCTGTCACTATCGTTAGTGTACTAGCAACAGCGTTCAGCTTCAGAGAGCTAATTATGTAAATCTAGTCACATGCAGATGGAATTTCCATAAACCTTTGCAACGCTTATGCAAAATGTTAGTCAGAGAAGATGGTAATATTAGCTAAAATGCTAAAATGCTAGGCATTATAACACTATAGCTATATATAGCACTATAACATTAGAACACGAGTGCTGGCCTGACACATATTCGGGCGCTGAACCTGTGGCGCTAACGTAGCCTGTGGATTCGCTCCGGCTGCTGTTTTGTCGCGTCGGGAATCTGCATAGGAGCTCGTCGAGCGTTTCCGATCCAATCCATAGAGATGCCCCGACGCTTCCCAGCGTTTCTGAGGCGTACGATAGGCTCAGGGTCGAAAAATGTGCGGTCTCGGTGCAGCCTGATTGCCCTAACCCTTTAACCGTATTAATGTGCAGATCAATATTTCAAGGATTAAATTTCCCTTCCTCATATTTTATGGTTTCCACCTCAATAAGTCTGGAGTCTAATGGAAAACGCCAGATGATTTAAAATCCCCCACAGAAGCGACGGTTGCTACAAAGCTGTTCAACACTGAAAATCCCATGGCAGTGCACACACTCGACAGATTCTGCCTTTGTGACATTAACACACTCGGCTCGGCTCGGCTTCGAGGCTCTGCCATGACCGGAGATCTGGTCAAACGTTTAAACATTGCTTTAATAATTACACACACATATATAATGTATGCACATATTTTGGAAAAGCTCCATGAATAAACAAACGCTGTCCCTTCCCTACACTTTTTTTTTTTCTTTCCTCCTACAGGAAGTGTGTGTAGTGTATATTTATTTTCCTTAAAAGGCTTTTTAAGAAGCCTCAGCAAAAATACAGGATTTGCTTCACACACGATATTAAGCGTTTAGCGTCGACTCGAAAACCTCAGACTCCGAAAACACGGAAAACGCCGCGTTATTCCGTTTGCGTCTGTGGAAATTCATTACTCTGCGTCCTTACAGTGGAGCAGTCGAAAGGTTTATTTCTGTTTTCTTTAACCCCAGCGTTATCGTGATCCTCTAAGCTTTCTCTGTCCGTCATCAGGTGTTTGTTTTTTTCTCCATTCCTCCTGCACCATCTGGACTACATTCTGCACAGCTGCACGAATTTCAGATACGATAGAACATTCTTTTTTTTTTTTTTTTTCCTCCCATTTGGCTCATCTTACACCTTTTGAAGAGACTCGCTTAATTTAGCCTGCTAAAAGAAATCCAGACAGATGAGGACAAAGGCCCTTTTAATCTGACCACGGCTGTTTGATTTCCTTAAAGATTCCTTCGCCGTCTCGAAATCCGCACGTCGTCTCACATCTGGGTGCGATGTTACGAGGGTCTTTTCCTCGTCTGTTTTGCTAAGGAAATGTTTGTCAGTGCGTGTGAGACATGTTTAAGTTATCCCTGTCAAATCAGACATCAAACTTGAGTGATTTTTAATTTTACGGAGGAAAAAAAAAGCGTAGCAGTCGTCGCTGAGCGCTGGCTCGTCTAGAAACGGGAGTAGCGAGTGATTTGTTTGTGCTCGATGTGGCTCTGCCTTGCGCTGCATGTTTAATAAAGAGCACCTCTGTCTCTGGGTTTGTGTGTCTGCGGTCCTGATGATTCCGCGGACAGCACTGAGAAAATTATCACGTCGTTGGCCGAGGAACTGTGGGGCTTTTGTTGCAGGCCCAATTGAATTTGGTCCGGTTAGGCGTCTGTAGAAGCACACTCCGCTCTGGACAAAGCCGAGAAGTCAGGATCTGGCTTAATGTATTAAGCGGGGGCCGTTCGGTGTCAGCCCCGAGGCCATTACGGACCAGGCCGAGGCCCCCACCCTTCTATCCCCTCCCGCTTTCTTACTCGGTGACTGTCTGAAGGGTTAAACACTCGGATTAGCTTCGAGCTCCGTCAACGCCTGCGGAAAGTGTGAGCGAATGTGTGCGAGTTTCATGTAATTAGCGCTTAATTATATTACCATATGCAAATTGTCAGCTCAGAGGGTTTGTTCAGCTGGCACAGATCAGCCGAGCACAAACGCCTCATTGTTCTTGGGGCAAATAACAGATTCGGAGTCGGATTATGGAGACGCATAACCAGCTATCTAATTTAAGTCATACCGTAGCAAAATTTCATTAGTCTCTACGGAGACAGGGTTAATTGTGCCGACTAATGGCCCTGTATACAGCCACCCGTCCTTTACAACGAATACAAAAAAAACATCAACAACAACAACACACATCCCATAGTAATCTGCCTCACACTAACACTTGTTTATGCACGCTTTCCTTGTGTGAGAATTTGCATATGCAAATCGCAGCTCAGGGGGCGGGTGATACAAAGGGGCGGGATTTATTTTTTCTTCCTCGATGAGACTGCAGATGGGATCGTACAACCTGGCAACATCAGTCCCGAATTGGTTCCTGATTAAAAAAGTCCAGACTGGAATGTCGGGTCAGGGAAGAGTTTCCACAGCAACTAGCACTCACTTCTTTTCCCTTCTGCTAATTAAATAACACTCTTACAAGCGCTCTGCTTTTTTTTTTTAATTTTTTTTTAGGGTGTAGGAAAGAGAACGGCGTCTCAAATCATCTTCTGTCGTTTCCGTTAGCTAGTACGAGGGGATGCCCCTTCCGCATCGCTAGTACTCCTGCATTAATCCTTTTTTTTGACAGAAATGTAAACTGATATAATTGCTTTTCACTGGGGGGAGTGGGGGTTTGTACAAGTGTGAAAGCATCGGAAAAGGATTAGCATTTTTTTGCATAATGCACGGCGGCTTTGAATGGCCCACTGAATGGGTGACTGAGTGACTGAGATGAAAGCCGAAGAGAAATCGCCGCTCGCTTCCCTCTTTATTTCTGGGCCAGTTCTCCCTAAAGATGCGTTTGTCGAGGACTCGATACAACAAGCTCGCGGCTTCATATTCCAGGAGCCTCCCAAGATGCCTGCAGATTTTGTCGTTACGTGAAGTAATATGTATGGTAATGGCCCCGTGTCTCTGCGCTAGTAAACACAGGCTCTGGTGGCTTTATGCAGCAGCGTTTAGACACAATAGGAAGTCTCGATATCGCAGGTAGCAAATCTCAACGAGGTGTTTTAATTGTTAAAAAAAAAAAAAGAAAAAAAAGCAGAGAACGTACACGTGATCGTTTCCCTCCCCCCCTCCAAAAAAAACCTCAAAACGCTCTATTACAATAAAAGTCCATTTGACTGTTTTATAAAGGTGTGCGTTCGATCCGACGATGACGTCACGGCGACGTGGAACTAAAGCGCATGGAATGGTCTGAAAGCTCGATGTGACAATAAAGAACCGCCGCGTGTGCTGTGACACAAACAAAGCGGTTTCTTCTTCTTCTCTCAGCGTTAATATTTCCAGCAGAGAGACGGAAGTCCGCTTTGACTCTAGCATGAAGGGTAGCGACGTCCCCCGCTTTAACCCCGGCCCTGTGAAAGGGGAACACTCCACAGAGGATGGACTCCGTCTGCATTTTTTGAAGAGGCCCTTCTCAGTGAGACAGGTCATGCTTTAATGTCCTGACAGGACGAGCCGGAGCACTGACACGCTTTACCAGATGTTGACTTGTTGCCAATCGAACGCCGTATGCGCCCACGAGTCTCTTTGTCCCCGTTGCACGGACGCTGTTTAAACGCCTCTGCCTGAGTAAAAGAGGAAGCTAATAGAATTACCGTTGGCCCCCGACGTGCAAGAGCGCATGAGTGATGAGGACACGGGCGTTTTCGGACGTTTTTGCGAGCCTTGTTATGGGAAGGTCTTGTTATCGTGAGGAAATGTAATTTCTGTCCTCACTGAAAACTTTCATTATTGAACGCGGTTATCTAAATGTTTTTGTTGCTCTTGGTCTTCGGCCAGTTGCGATCGCATTACTTTTTCTGTCGGCCCCCACGTCTCGTCTAGGAGCTGGGGCTGTTTTTTTTTCCTTCTTCTTCTTCTTCTTCTTCTTCTTCTTCTTCTTCTTCTTCTCATGTTTTTTTCCTGCTTGGCATGAAGCTTTTTATACAG
>JAOUQX010000020.1:763930-774066 GCA_028566295.1 Liobagrus marginatus | reverse complement strand
CTTAAAATATATATATAAATATATATATATATATATATATATATTAGCCTGTCACAGTCTATTGTTTCTGCAAATTCTTTGTCCTTTATTAAAGAAGCAGCCACACACACTCATAATTTAAGTCGAGCAGATTGCTACATATGGTAGACAAAAGGGTTCAGATATAAAACTGGTGCAATTATTGAATTTTCTTTGTAGAACATTGAGGAATGAGGTATCCAAGTTGTAAACATTTTAAAGGATCAAAAGAAATGTACAATTAGCCACATGTAAGATGATCTGTTTTATGTTCAGAGCTAAGATTATTGCAAATTCTCTTTTTTTATTGATCAACTTTCATGTCTGTGGTGAAAAAAAAAGTACGTACTCAGAAATTACATGCCCAGTAGGGGTAATTAAAGCTATCTGATGAGGGGGGAGGGGGGTATAGAAGTTGAAAGGGATGATTGTAATTGATCCTGATTCAATCCTATTAAGGCTTTTTATAGTAAAGGCTTTATACAGTCCACTACTCCTCACCAAGGTTTTATTTTAGCAAATCCTTTTGTGTGGGTGCCCTACTCCAGTTTCTTTAAAAACGTCTACCTTTGTCCACTTCCACCCCTCTGTCCTTCATTGCAGTAAATAACGAGCTGCCGTCAGAGCTGCGTCTCATGAGTGGTCAGCTAATGGCTGAGGACTTGTCCATCCTCTCCGCCGGAGAGCTGTCGCCTTGCATCAACGACCCGCTGCTGAAACTTTTCCAGTGTGCCGTGTGTAACAAATTCACCACAGACAGCCTGGAGAACCTGAACGCCCATGTGGCAGCTGAGCGACTGCTCCCGGACAACGAGTGGAGGGCCGTGATGGGCGACGTGTACCAGTGCAAGCTGTGTAATTACAACACACAGCTCAAGGCCAACTTCCAGCTCCACTGCAAGACTGACAAGCACATGCAGAAGTACCAGCTGGTGGCCCACATCAAAGAAGGAGGGAAGGCCAACCAGTGGCGCCTCAAGTGCATCGCCATCGGCAATCCTGTGCACCTGAAATGCAACGCCTGCGACTACTACAGCAACAGTGTAGAGAAGCTGCGGCTACACACCACCAACCAGAGACACGAGGCAGCGCTCAATCTCTACAAGGTCAGGGCCTTTTCACCCCAAGCTTTACTGATCTGATATCTTTCTAATCTCTGTGTGTGTGTATGTGTGTGTATGAGCGAGTTCCTGTGTGAGTGTGTGCATGCGCTACCCAACCCACACTCTATGCCGTAGGCTGATTTGCTAAATGTAAACCAGAGTATGTACATTATCCTTCTCCATTACACCTCATAATATAGCTGAGGTAAATGGACAGTGGCTAGCGCAGTGGCCTGAGACAGAGCGCTGATTCAGTGCCTGTGGTCAAGCGCAGGTAAATACCGGCTATTTGTTTTCCAGCACCTTTGTTTTTATGATGTCAAATGTCATTAAGCGAGCTGTAAATTAGATTTTCCCCTCCACCGTCACTCTTTTCCAGTCTTCCCGCTCCCTTTCCTGTAAAGACGCCCCAGGCCAGGGACATACCAGTCAGGCCTATTTACATGATGCCTTTCGAAAATCAAACTTAATTGAGTTTCAGGTCAGAAGCATCGATACGGGGCAGAGAGCGGGATGATATTCGGTTCTTTGAGTGCGTACTTTACCGAATAAATTCTGCCTTGTCACGTTCGGAGTGAGAGAAGCTTGCAGGAGGTGACTTCAGAAGATGAGTAGTTGTGGGTCGGTGCACTGGAATAGTCTCTCGGTGTCTGTGGGCTGGGATTTTTATTTTTTTCATCTTATTTTTTTCAGTGGATGTTGATTCTCTGGAAACGACGTACAATCGTCCGGATAGAATTCTCCTGACAAAACAAAGGCTGTAATGTAGGATGGACGATCCACAGCGCACGGGTAGAGGGTTAAGGCTGTTGTAGTTTCTTCCTGTGCTGAAGTGCTTTTGGGTGTTGACTTACTGGCCTGGTGTGATTGCCTGAAACAATAATACTGATATCCTGAAATCATAGACCCACACTGCATCCCAGACTCATTAGTGGACTTCTCTGGATAAACCATATTAGCGTAATGAGGATCTATCGACCAGCCTTAGTCACTTTTGGCAAAGCACGCACATGAGCCGGACCCCTTTTGGCTGTATATTTAGAAAAAGTTAATTTAGCGACTGACAATGGCTAGACTGCGCACAGAATTGGCAGGTCTGTAATCGTAATAATAAAATACGATCTTACTACCCTGCCTCAGAACGAAAGCGTCTCTGAGGGGCCTTTTAACAGGGTACACCGAAAAAGAGAAATACACAAAGAGGCCTTTCCAAGAATATTCATTTAAGCATAAGGCTGCGCCGTAAAAAAAAAAAAAAGACAGAAAGAATGAGTGAGACGGAAAGACTCACTTTCTTCATGCGTTCACTCGGTGCTAGCAATGTAGCGTTAGTAACTGAGCAACAAAAAAAAAAGCAAATCCTCTGACGAGTGAAGTCAGCATGAGCCAAATGAAGCTCTGAAAGAATCGCATGTGGAATTTTGAGGCCTGGAATTAAAACCCCTGTCCATGGGAATGTTTTGAAATCCTTAGCAGTTTAAAACTTTTTTTTTTTTTTTTTTTTTTACCCCCTCCCCCTTTTTTTATGAGGACTGCTCTAATTCTCTAAGCAAACAGAAAAGGATTCCATGGCAACAAAGAGCACTGGAGATCATGTCGGAAGGCAAGTAGACTGAAGATTAGGAGGTGAGAAAGGCCTAGCTTAGCCATGAGCTCAGTAGCTTGCGGTTGCTTGCTGCATGCATGGACATGGCTGTGTACATGAGAGCGGGTCACCGGTGGCTTCATGGAGAGTTCTGCGCCGTCAAATATAATTAAACGTGCGTCATACGACCGACCATTCCACCAATCCCGATGAGGCCGAAACACTTACACGCTGTGCGTAGCAGCGAGATGTCATTTATAGTGATGCTTTTAAAATAACCAGTCAGAGCATGAGGTGGTCAGTAAAAGCATTTTTCCTTCTTTAACTTTAACTCTTTCCTTTCCACTGACGCAGAATGAAAATAGCATGTGGCTTTCGCTGGGATTAAAACGGTGCCATTGTTTCGCGTTGACGTGTCGGTAAATCCAGCGGTCGCAGGACAAAGCCTACTCTAATCTTTAACTAAAAAAAAAAAAAGTCCTTAAAAGACAATAATGAAGTAACCAAAGCTTTATTTCAAAAGGAAGCAAATTCAAGCAGACAAAGTCTAAAAGGAAACGATATGAAAGTGATCGCTAGGTATTTATTTAGCTTTTAATGTACAGAGCGAGCGCACGGTGCGTTCATCCTGCACTTTTTTCCTGCCTTGTCTTTTTTTTTTTTTTACACGCTAGCAGGAAATGTGTTTTACAGATGCAGCCTTTAATGCGTTTGGCAGAAATGAGAATATTTCACTCATAGACACATGGTAGTAAAGCTTAAAAAAATAGAGACTTCTTTATTTGACCAGAAAAACACCTCTCTCTTTTTATGTTTAAAGGTGAAGGGCACGAGGGATTGGGTCGTTTGGCCCGGCACACAAAAAGAACAAAGCGTTGACGACGTTTCCATATGGATCTGGAATACTAAATATCTTTATTAGGCTGGGAAAAAAAAGAAAAGAAAAGAAAACACGACCGAGCAAAAAAAAAATGTATTTATTAAAGATTTATTAAAAAATAAAATCAAATCTCGGGAATATTCCGAGCCTTATTTATGCTTCTGTTTCCTTAAAAACGGAGCGGGCGACATGTCCACATCGAGGAATTCTAATTATATTAGCAGCACAGGACATTTTCCAGGCGAAACGCTACAAACAAAACCCGGCTTTAAGTTCTCACAGGCGGTTAAACGCCACCAGATCCGTGTTTCTCTTCGGATTAAGCCTATAATAATGATATATAGTCATGATCTAATGAATAATAATAAACACTGGAATAAATGCAGACGTGGGACGGTATAAATCTGTCACGAGTATCGAAAGGCAGCGTAACGCTCGGTTAGGACACGACAGGAAATGTGTGTTTCTCTAAAGAGAGGATTTGCACTGGACATTTGGGTCATTTAGAGCCAAGAATGTTTACGGTCAGCGTGTCGGAGTCGGAGTGTGAGCGGGAAGCTCAAATACCAAACCGCACCTGTTCTTCGGCTGGGCCTCTCTCTCCCTATCTCCCTATCTCTCTCTCTCTCTCTCTCTCTCTCTCTATCTCTCTCTCGCTATCGCTCCTTCTCTCCTACCTCTCTCTCTCTCTCTCTCTCTCTCTCTCTCTCTCTCTCCCTATCTCTCTCTATCTCTCTCTCTCCCTATCTCTCTCTCTATCTCTCTCTCTCTCTATCTCTCTGTATATCTCTATTTCTTGTTTTTCATCTTTTTAATTTCTTTCTCTCTTCTTTTCTTTTTTTTTTGGCCCTTGATGTCGCAGTGTGTGTTCATCCCCGTCCCCTCGCCAGGAGTTATGAAGTGCTTGATTACAGCAGTCGCATCCGATCCGTCATCGGCGAGGCAGAATGCTGCGTCTGTCCGAATCCCACCACATTATTTCCATATTTGTATTTGTCTTCTGTTTCTCCTTCATCTCATCTTCCTCCACACTTCCCTCCCTCTTTCTCTTACTCTCCCCCTCTTTCTCTCTCTCTCCTCTCTCTCTCTCTCTATCTTGCTCTCTCTCTCATTATTTCCATATTTGTATTTGTCTTCTGTTTCTCCTTCATCTCCTTCTTCCTCCACACTTCCCTCCCTCTTTCTCTCTCTATCTCCCACTCTCTCTCTCTCTCTTTTTATTTCCAAGATCACCCAGACCCTGGCACACACACACACACACACACCGCTCATCATTTCTGCTGGATGGTAAAGAGGGGCTCTCTGAAGTCGTGTCCCCGGGGAGCAGCAGATAGCTCATCTCATTATCCATGATACGGATGGCAACATCATTGGTCGGGGCAGGGAAATGAGAGGGGAAATTAAAAGAGGAGAGACAGAGAAAGAGAGAGAGAGAGAGAGAGAGAGAGAGAGAGAGAGAGGAAGAGAGAGAGAGGAAGGATGAGTGCAGGGCAATAAAAAAAACATAGCTGGAGAAATTGGAGAAGTTTCATATTTTCGTGTGTGTGTGTGTGTGTGTGTGTGTGCGCGTGCACGTGTTTTTTTTTTACGTTTATACTTGTTATAATTTCTCCTCCAATGTTTTTGACCTGCGATATCAGCATATCCTTTTCCATTTCAAGAAAAAAAAATCAAGATGGCCACCAACTGATAGGCACGTTATTAAGTCCACGCCGTTATACCGCACTCATTACTGAAGGTCAAGCCCACGTCCTTCTCATTTAAAAATCAAATGTCCCATATATATGCGGCTATAATTATTGGACTGTCATTTCAGCTCGCGCGAGTCCACAGCCAGGAGAAGATGGAGTCGAATGCATTTGCATAAAAAAGTCATAGTTCATAGGCCGTAGCGCGAGTAACCTTTTCCGCATCATCAGCACCTGACTTAGCGAGGTTAAAGCCAGTCGTTTTCAATGACTGTACAGATTTTTTCAACATTATTCCAATTTCCACGCGGTTTTGACGCTAGACCTGGCGTTTTTTTTGAGGGACGCGCAGACGATGAAAGGGACGCTAGCGTGAGTCGGATCAAGGCGTGATTATTTCTGCATGCATAAACACACGTGTGCCCTCCCTCTTCCTCCTGCCCGCCGGAGCGACCAGATTATTCAAACGCTCTCATCTTTCACCTGCGCCGGGATTACAATGAGAATCTGTCAGAGGGAGGGTGTGTGTGTGTATGTGTGTGTGTTGGGGGGGGTTATAATTAAAGCATAAAGACAGACGAGTGCGGCTGCGAAAACACAAAGCCGAGGAAGGGCTCAGGCCAGGTCGCGCTGCATCTGGTTAATAATCCTCACGGATATTAATAGAAAGAGGAATTTGCGTCTCGTCTTCGACACCGACAAAGCAGATGGTCATCTCCGCGCTCGAGCTCCGGCGGAAACACTCTGGCAACACTAGCGACTCAACCGGAGTACTTAACTGGAGCACACTCCACCTCTCGCTCTTTCCTTGTTTGTACCGTCCCCTGCCCCCCGTCCCCTATTTGAGAATGCTCTGATATTAATAACCAGACGTGATCTTCCTGCTGGCCCGGGGGGTCATCCAGGCTGGCCAGGTCAGCCCATTTGTCTGTGTGCAGCCACTGTGAAGGCTATTGAGGCTGACAGGTATGGGAGCAGCAGCAGGGGGTGGAGGAACCGCGGTGGAGGGGGGGGGGGGACCACCAAAAAAGGAGCGTCACACTGCCTCAAAACAAAGAGTGGCAGAAGTTTGTCACTTTTTTTTCCTCTTTCATTCGTTTTTTTTTTTTTTTTTTTTTTTTGTTACATCCTTGCCCCTCCCTGTTAAATTATACCGGGATTTAAGAGCCATCTTAACAAAGGATGACTCATCAAGCGCTGATAAGGCCGGCGCTGAAAGGGGTTGGATTGCAATAATACGATACTCTTGGTTAAAAACATAGAGAAGGTAATTAGCTTTGTTTTAAGTCTCTAGACACCGAGGTGGGCGCAAATGTAGGACTGCTGCCTGGAAAGGATTATTGGACGTAAACGTATGTCTGCACATCACCAATTCCCACGAGCTCCTTCTTCTCAAGCAGTTTGCCATGTGTGTGTGTGTGTGTGTGTGTGTGTGTGTGTGCACGTTTGGAAAAACCCAAACCACGATGAAGCCATTTGCTTATTGAATGAAACTGAAAGGGTGTGAATGGGATCAATATATAGATCAATATTTATCGATAATATTTAATAACACCGTTGCCCGAGACAGTATAGTCAAAGCAGAACAACAGTCACGGATGACCGTTTTTGCATACATTACTGTGGCCAGATGCCAAACAGCATACCTCCAGTAATTAGTTTTAAACATTAGATGCTCGCCGAATAGATGAGTAGTGTGTGATATTCGATTAGAGAGAAAAGAAGCCGTTTAGCCCCTCTGTTCTTCCCCAGACAGGATTTCCAACACAATACCATTTACCTCCCTTAGGTTCAGCAGGATTAAAGCGCTACCTAGTAATCCGTAATGCTTTGAAATAGACCCGATAGAAGTCCCGCTCGCTTGTTAGCATTCACCAGTTTTGTTCCGCTAACCTGTTCATTTGGAAATACAGAACGCTTGATGAAGCTTGGTGCACGGATTGAATTCGGTTTGTTTTTAATAAGAGGTTTGGATGTGAAGGTGGGATTTGGTTTGGTTTGGCAACGGAAAGTTTGCCTTTAAACCCAGCTGATCTTTCTTTAACTTTTTAGACATCATAGTCTTTCGGTCATTCTTTGTTTACGTCCTTATAAAATCGGACGTCATCCGATGTCCGATTACATCAGTATTAAGCATTAGCCAACAGTACGACATATTTAACTCCTCCCCTTGCCTTGGAACTCAAACAACACGGCTTTGTAACGTATCCAGAAGTAAACGCGTCCTAGCTAACCACTCAGCCGCTACAACAAGCATGTTATTAATAACCGATACGGTCCAATCGATTCGTTTTATTTTATTTGCACTAAGGGGAATTTTGTAAGCACTGGCTGGTTTCCGTTGCTCGTTGGTAAAGAACAATGGCAAACATTTCAGTAATCTTCAAAGTGGTCTGTGGTATGTTGAGTGGACATTGGTATGTGGGATAAAGCTCGGCAATGAAAAAACACACACACACACAGAAATCTAGCGTCGTCCATTTTGCATGTAGCGTCTGAATAAACCGTGTCCATCGAAACATCCTCCTTTTGTACTAAGTGTATATTCATGAGGGTGTGTGTGTGTGTACTTGTTGGTCTGTGTGCTATTTGCCTAGTCTCTCTTGAGAAAGCCCGGGTTAAAAGCAGTTGCCCTGAAAGGCTTGTGTCTTGTAGCTTTCTTAGCGCAATATGCAAAGCTCTGCCTTAAGAGCCGCTCCGGTCGAGAGCTGAGAGTTGTAAAGGAGGAAAAAGAGCTCTTTAAATGTGTTCCCCCTCCTGATCCTAATGCTATGGCTTGTCACTCTTTTTACCCCCCCCCCCCTCCACCCTTCCACCAGCCCGGTCTTCTTTCCTCCCGCCTTCGCTTGCTCGAATAGGTTGCTAATCAGGGAGCCACCTCCGCGCTGCTGTCGAAGACAGATGGAATATGAAAGGCTTCAGTGTTTAAAAGCATGAATAGGAAGAAGCGCTCAGTCCGGGGCGGCGCTCGGACCCGAGTTTATCACTTACACGTCTGCATTCGCACTCGAGGGTCTCGTGCTAACTTAAAGGCGCGGCGTTGCTTATGAGAGTAAAACGCTCCTCCACTTTAACGCACTGGTCTGAACACATCGGAAAGCCATGTGACACAGTGGTACCGTGTGAAAACGTTCAAATATAAAGTATCACATTCCCAGGATAAAATTCCCAAATTCCAAACTGACCCATCTTCATCATAGTTCTGTTTACTTGCAGTCATTATGGAACCTCTCTGGACCCAGTCCGGTTTAGCCTAATAATTAGCTCTTTTCTATCGAGCTAAAGTTAAGATTATTGGTCACATGCACATCATACAGTACAACATACAGTGAAATGTTTTTATCACGCATATCCCAGCATACACATTTGAACGCTGAAGTCAGAGCGCAGGGTCAGCCAGAACGAACGGCGTCACTGGAGCAAGTGAGGTTAAGGTCCTTGCTCAAGGACCCAATGACAGTGGTTTGCCTGGTGCGGGGCTTGAACCCCCAACCTTCTGATCACTGACCCAGAGCCTTATACCATTGCGCCACCGCCACCCCGCTAGGATGCTGGGTCGGCGTTACGCTGATCCGGACGAACTCGATGATGAATTAAATGATGGAAAGAAGAGGCTGAAGTGCACAACCGTATGAAGCCTCTGGACTTCTTCACTTCCTGCCGAAGACAAGCGAAGCTTTTAACGGTAACGGCGAGGTCAGCGGATTTAATGGGAAATAAGTGTCCAGGCGACAGATTTTAAATCACCCTAATATAAACACACCTCCATTTCCATCGCCGGTTTGCTTTCTTTTAAGGCAATTTAAAGAGCGGATGAACTCTCGTCTCTGCGTTAGCGTTGGGAAGGATTAGCCGGCTAAGATTAAGCACTGCTCCATAATCTTCCATATCAACTATCGAGGCAAGAAGGGATATGCAGATGCGAATTCCTGAACTTGCGAAAGGGTTTCGGTACATTATGGTCCTCTTCTCGTTTCGATAATATATACGTAGCATGGTATCAGAAACATCCGGAAATACCACCAGCAGCATTCCTTCTCTTTCTGTACTAGGAGTTGTTGTGTTGGAGCTCATGCGAGTCCAGAACTGACCCCCTGACCTAAATGTGTGTACAAGACAAGCATGTGACCAGCGAATGCCAGCGCTTGCCAGGGTTTTCGTCCTCACAACACAGAAGGCCAGTGTGTCAAAGCGTGTATAATAGCAGCTCAGTATCTGGCACAGTGACCCGAGCTTTCTCCAGATTTCCTTCCTTTCCTCTTTCACGCTATCTCCGTTCACAAGAGATCCCACTTCATACCCACTATCTCAGGCCTAATCACACATCCCAGATCAACATTAGCTCCCTGTGAAAACATTTCTCTCTCGCTCCGTCTCCCCTCGTGCGCTGTTAATGCTGGTGAGGTATGTGTGAAGTCGCAGGATGTTTCATTCCCAAAGCCCACAGCTGTATTTACTGCAGGAGAGAATGAGAGAGAGAGAGAGAGAGAGAGAGAGAGAGAGCGCTAACAGCGATCGATGAAATATCGCGCCGCGGATCAATCAGTGTTTTGAAATCGTTAAAAGACATTTTTCACAATCTTGGCACTTGGACGAGTTGAACACCTGCGTGAGGACACGATGGCATTAATGTCATACAATAGAATACAATACAATACAATACAATACAATATTATAGAATAGAATGGAATAGAATAGAACAGAATAGAATATTATAGAATATAATGGAATAGAATAGAACAGAATAGAATATTATAGAATTGAATAGAATTTTATAGAATGGAATAAAATAGAACAGAATAGAATGCAATAGAATATTATAGAATAGAATAGTATAGTGTAGAATAGAATAGTATAGTGTA
>JAOUQX010000020.1:722144-734562 GCA_028566295.1 Liobagrus marginatus | reverse complement strand
ACACACAAACACACACCCACACACACACACACACACACACACACACACACACACACACACACACACACACACACACAAACATACATACACACACAAACAGTGTTTTTTTCTTCTTTCCCCTTATTGTTTCAGCCAGCTGCCACCAGCGACAGCAGATATTTCATCCTGTTGTCAGAATATTATTAATAAAACATTAGGACCGGAGTGCGGCACAATTTCTACTTTCAATCACTCCCAGCATCTGCCAGGAAAATTTCATGCTGTATATAATTTCCACTTAACGCGTCGCACTTAAAATGTCGGCGCCGGCGCCGCGCGGGGGATCGGAAAGGGTTAATTACGCCGCGGATCCGTCCGAGTCTGAGTCCGAGACGTCTGCGCCTTTACCAAACAATAAGAGCCGGAATGCAAATGTGCTTGTGACCTATTAGTCTGCTTTATACAGTACGTTTATTAATGTGTCAAATCATTTATTACATTTTCTACCGAATTTATTTAACGTCTGCAAAAAATTGTCTTTGTGTTCTCTAAATGTTGATACTTATATTTACTGAATAGTTTTATATATATATATATATAGTACTTATTTATTTTCTTTGACATGCGTTATTGCTAAAGGAAGCTGTGTGAGCTGAAGAGAGAGAGAAAGACAGAAAGAGAGAGAGAGAGAGAGAGTAAGAGAGAGAGAGAGAGCGAGAGTGAGAGTAAGAGAGAGACAGAGAGAGAGTGAGACTAAGGGAGAAAGAGAGAGACTAAGAGAGAGAGTAAGACAGAGAGAGACAGTGAGAGAGGGAGAGAGTGAGAGTAAGAGAGAGAGAGAGAGAGTGGGAGTAAGAGAGAGAGAGAGAGACGGACAGAGAGCGAGAGTACGAGAGAGAGAGAGAGACAGAGAGAGAGTGAGCGTAAGAGAGAGAGAGGGAGACAGAGGGAGACAGAGGGAGAGTAAGAGAGAGAGTGAGTAAGACAGAGAGAGAGGGAGAGAGTGAGAGTAAGGGAGAAAGAGAGAGAGTGAGAGTAAGAGAGAGAGAGAGGGAGAGAGCCTGGTTATCTGGCAATACTCAGCCTGCTAAAAATTCATTAAAATGTGACATCAGTGCCGTAAGAGACAAATGATCTCTGCATGAAAGGGAACGGCGGCCTTTCAGGGATTAGCGCTGCACCGCTACGACCTAGCGGCTAACAGCATAAACAGATTAATCCACCGGCAGCATCGCCGAGATCCACGGAATTATTAAACACACACGGGCGGGAGGAAGGGAAGCCAAGCTGAGGACTGTTGTAATCTGCCTAGTTAAAACATATTGGTGGTGTGTGTGAGAGTGTGTGTGTGTGTGTGTGTGTATGTGTGTGAGAGAGAGAGAGAGAGAGAGAGAGAGAGAGAGAGAGAGAGAGAGAAAGATCTGGCACTCGTACACAGATACTGTACACACCGGTACGGTTTGACGGAAACGTAGGTAACACGGCCACTTCCTGTGTGCTCACTTGTAGAGGAACCAGGTGAGGACACCGAGGGACCGGGACGAGTTTCCGCAGAGGACAAAGAGACGAGCGAGAGAGAAAGCCGGGAGAGCAAACGGACACAGAAAGACTCCAGTAAGACCTTTGGTTTTGGTCTTTTGTCTCTGGAACCCTCCCTTCCTCCTCCCTCCCTTACTCACTCACTTACTAACCCTCCCTGTTAATACACACACACACACACACACACACACACACACACACACACACACACAGACCGGGTTTCCAGCTCCTCTGCCTCTTTCATCTCCACCGTGGGGCTTTTCCTGCTCGTAATGGCTGCATGTGTGGACTGCATGCGAATGCTATCACACGCCGCCCATTGACCCATTTTAATCATAACCATGTGACGGCCGAGATGCGCAACAACGTTACACAACGACCCGCCAGATTAATATTCTTTTTTTTTTTCTCCTTCTTTCTAATCAAATCAGTTGCTTGTCATTTTTAAGCTCCTTTTATTAATCTTCGGCGTCCTCGCCGGTCCTCTGATGAAACATTCATTCGGTGTGAGGATTAGACAGCGCTCGCTTTACTGCCCCCGTGTAACCCTCTTCCCCCCGTTTTATTTATTTATTTATTTATTTATTTTCCTCCTTTTAAATCAAAGCACTGCTCTACCCAGCATTGTCCCAGGCTTTAACTTCATCTCTGTGTTTGTGTGTAAGTAAAAAGGACAACAGTCCGTACAAAACAGCATTGTGTTGCGATCAGGGAACAGCCCCTGGAGCTAGCATCTGGCTCGGTTACCGCCGGCTTTGTTACATTTGCGTCGCCAAATAAGAATTCATACACGCCTTTTTTTTTTTAATGTATGAGACGGAAATCTGTGCTCACCATGAATATTACATCTGACGTCTTATGTTTTTTTGATTTTATTTTTTTTGCATCCACGCCAAACCCAGAGACCCAGCGACATACAGTAACGTCGCGTTCAACGGTGCAGAAGAAACACTGAAACAGGGCCGAGCCTATTAGCTTAGCAACTCGGCTATCTTTTAGTCACGTATCAGTGACAGGCCCGTGTGACGGATCGTCCGCTACGTGTATACAGCGTATGTTATACGCCGCACGGTTTAACATCTCGGATCCGCCGCGTTTTTAATTCGAAGTCTGTTTGTGACAGACGGCGCATTTTTAGAACTGAAATGATTTCCGCTTTGATTTATTTAGACGTTTATTTATTCCTGGAGGACGTAACATTCCGGGTTTACACCTAACCTGTGTTAAGGGTTTGCGTTATTGAAATTAGCATGCTAAGTATCGTTTTTTATGTGCGCCGGTGCGTATCAGATTATAGCACAACATCTGTACGAGATCCAGCAACTGCACGACTGTCCAAGATCTATTATTATTATTATTATTATTATTATTATTATTATTATTATTATTATTATTATTTATTTTAATCTAGCGTCACCACGGATTCATTAATCCGCATCGTTTTATTTGTTTATGAAAATGTTCGTAATCCGGATCGACTTTGTTTTGCCGAGATGTTTATAAGATGTAGATCGGCTGACAGACAATTAAAAAAAAAAGCCAATGAAATAAATAAACAAATAAGACCGTGCGCATTAAAATAGATCATATTGAGCTGCCATTAATCCTGCACCTCGTTTAAATGAGTAAAGAAATTAACCATCGTTAATAACAGCGCTGTTATTATTATAGTAATATCCACACCGCTGCATACGTAAACGTATTTAAACGTATCAATCGGATTTTAAGTATTGCTGCTGAGATGAGCATTACTGCGCATCGTTATATTAAAACGAATGAATGGTTAATTAACATAACGAATTAAATCCTTGCGGATGGATTATTTACACGTGACGTGGATTTAAAAAAACAAACAACACATCCGTTCGTGCCACTTCTGAAACCATGATCAGAATATTTCGTTTTCTGGCCCGTTTGAATGACCTCCAGGGTCAAAAGGTGACATTCAGACGTTATGAAGCGACGCTTAATTTGTGACCTTAAACCCGTTATTTACGTAAATCAGTCAAGTTACTCAGACCTGGACGTATTTATAGCGCTGTAACCTCGGCGAGACCGGCCGCTCTAAAGGCCACAACATTAAACAGTAAATTCATGCTGCCTTCATCGAGCAGGTCCCATATAATTACTATAAGCTGGAAAACGCAATTATTAGTTATCATCATGATTCCACTGTAATGTTTTATATCTACTAAAATAATAAAAAAAGGTAGGACCTAAACAGCGAGAAAAGCTTTTCTGGCCTTTGTGGTTTTTTTGGGTTTTTTTTTTTGTAGGACAATCAAAGGCCTTGTGAGATCTCTGACAGTCGTAAATAAAGATGGGTGGCCAGCCGGCTGCTCTGCTTCTTCTAATGCGTACAGCTTGAATGTCATAAATCACTTTTTGATTTATCTAATCAACCAAGGTCCTGCTTCTCAATGCATTTGTCACTGGGGGATGGGAACAACGTCACCGTTATTTTATCTCCGGCTTCTTCGCTTTGAAGACCTCTGGAGAAAAAAAAAGCCGTTTCAATTAGATAGAGGTTTAAAAACACAAACACGACGCAAAAGGGACGCCCTGAAACGTATTAGCTGCCCGCAGAAAACAACAGCTTGTTTAAAAAGCGATAAGATGAAGGCCGTAACCGTCGTAGTTTATGATTCATACTCATTTTTATCTCATTTCATTTGTGTGTCCGTGTGGGTTTTTTTTTTGTTGTTTTTTTTTTTCTTCCTCCATGTTTATATACACAGACAGACCGTATCGAGTTTTATTAAATTTTTTTTCCTTTACATGGAATCCATTTTGTTTGGTATTGCGCATGAAAGCAGAACGTTAGATTAAGAAAATAAATCTTAACGAAGGATCATCACGTAAAGCAACATCCGATTAGACCATCGCCATCCCTTCTTCCCAGACTATACGTGTACATTCAGTACGACGGCGATCAATGGGAAAAGACTCATCGCGTCTCTTCGCGACCGTCCGACCGTCCGGGCGTCGGCTCCTCGCCCTGGAAAAGATTTCGTCGCAAATCGACTGTAAGACGGTGAAAATTCAAGTAAAAATTTGAAATACTTATAATAAACAGAGGAGGTGGGGGTGGGGGAATGTGTGAAAGGTCAGGGGATGCGGCGGTGTGGCAATGAGATCGGCAATGAGATCGGCCCGTCTGGTAAATGAGGTTTTCTGTTTGTCATGAAATGTGTGTGACACGCCTTCCTAATGCTGCAAGGATATCAGACACAGGAAGAAGGAGAAGAAAAAAAGATTCACTCGCAATTTGAGGCTGCAGAAAATTCTCGAATGCTCTTGGAAATTCGCATTGTGCCCTTGTGGGGTTGTTCTACCACCACCACCACCACCACCTCCTGCTCGACTGTCAAGGAAAGTGACAGAGGACACCTTCACATGCGACGGAGATTCAAATAAAGAGAAGACTAATACACTCTTTAAAAACACACACGTACACGAGAGTATTTAGCCCAGAGTGACCAGATTAAAGAGAGAAAGCAAGAAAGAAAGAAAGAGAAAGAAAAAATAAAAAAAAGAGGGCGGCTAGGGGATTCTTTGTGTTCTGCATACTCAGGGAGGGGATAAATTGCGACGAGCGAGATGGCTGGGACGCCGTCTGCGTCTGGAGATGAGGGTAATGAAAGATTTATCACTCCATACACCATTCTCTAAATACAACTGGGGGCTGCTTTCCTGAATTGAGCTCGGCTGAAATGGTAATAACATTTTTTGCCTCCTCCAGTGCTCTGTGTCGGGCATGGATGTTTAGGGTAATGCTAGGAAAGGTGATTTGATAATCTATACACCCAAATAGCCTGGATAATGGTACCGTGACGTACAGCACAGTGATAATGCATTTGTGACTCTCCATTTATTCTGAATATCTTCATGGCTGGAATCGCTCGGCCTGTTTTTACGGTCTGTTTTTTTTTTTTAGTTTTGTTTTTATATTGCAGCGCCGGCAATAAAGCCGATTAGCATGAGTCAGGGTTCATTCAGTTCTTTGATATATTTATGGTGCAGCGTTTGTTTGGGTCTCACTTTTCTTTAAGACTTTTACTGGATTTATTAGTTTTTTTCTCTTTTTAACACAGCCACCCTGAGCCATGCTTAATATCTCTCCGCCTCAGGTTTGATGATGAGGTCGTTATTTTTTGTGAGGTGTGACTCAAGAGGGTTTTTTTGTTTGTTTGTTTCGTAGGAGGTAATACGCTGGCGAAAGAAACTCTGGAGAATGCCGCAGCGGGGAAGCGTGCGCTTCAGCAGGAGAAAGAAAACGACACTCCACCCAAGAGGCCCAAATCCGCCGAAGAGAAAACGCTCGCCAACGAGCAAGTGAGTTACTGCTGCTCGCCGTGTTTAAATTGATGGGCCTGTCTTTATGTTCACGTTGAAGCTTATAAGCATTTGTAGCGCATTAAATTATATGTCTTTCTAATTAAAATTACAATGCGTTAGCCTGCCATGCGATGCTCCGAGTCATTTCAAAAATGGATTACATTAGGACGTGCGGTGGGAGGTGGAAACTGCGCTTAAAAGTTTTCTATATCGAGAGGTTTCTCTGGATATTCTATGGATGAAAAAAATACGTCCATGTTTGCTAAATTAACGACAAATGACATTCTGAAAACGGTTTTGTTTCAGGTGCAGCAGTGTCCATACTGTAATTACAGCAGCAAGGACGCAAACCGTCTGCAGCTGCACATCATGGCCCAGCATTCAATGCAGCCAGTCATCTCTTGTCCTCTGTGCCAGGATGTCCTCAGCAACAAGATTCACCTGCAGCTCCATCTTACGCACCTCCACAGCGTGGCTCCGGACTGCGTGGAGAAGCTGCTCATGACGGTACGTAAATCGTTTCCGTCCGTTTCAGCCGTTCGTTTGCTTATTTATATTCATTTGCTTTGACGTTGCTTTGTTGTGCTAACACTGATATTCATCTGATATTTATTCCAGGTGGCAGGTCCAGATGTTCCAGTGCCAAATCACTCATTGGTACCCGCAGCTGTACAAGACAAAGCCCCATCTGTAACTAACTCTTTAGCTGAAGCACCCGGAAAGCCCATGGGTAAGCATCATCCAGCATTACTTAACTGTACTACACTGCAAAAACAAAACCTGTTCTGTGTAAGTCCAAGCAATAATCCCTCAACAAGGCTTCTAATATGTGCTCCGTATTCTCTCTCTTTCTTTTTTTTTTTATCACAACAGGAAACAGCTCTAAGCATTTGAAAAATAGCACGAGCACAGACAAAAGTGACCTTGAGCTTGTCAGTGAGGAAGTCAAACCACCAAAAGAGGCTGCTGAGGCTCCAGACTGGAAAAAAGCCACTGGCCAAGACAGAAAGAGCCCAGATTCCCTGCAGGAACACCTGAGTGACCTGCAAAAACGCCAGCAGCTCTCTGTCTCCGATCGGCACGTCTATAAATATCGCTGCAACCACTGCAGCCTGGCATTTAAGACACTGCAGAAGCTTCAGATACATTCTCAATACCACGCTATCCGTGCAGCCACGATGTGCAGTCTGTGCCAGCGCAGCTTTAGGACATTCCTCGCCCTCAGAAAGCACCTGGAGACCGGTCACCCCGAGCTTAGTGAGGCTGAAGTGCAGCAGCTGTGTGGAAGTCTACCTCTCAACGGGGATATTACAGAGAGCGAGGTGAGAGCGCTGGAAGAGGCACAAGCCTTAGAGCAGGAAATGGATAAAGATGATGAGCCGGACCAAGAAGGGAAAGCCAGTCCTACTGGAAGCGACAGTAGCTCTTTGCTCGATGAGATGGGTTCAGAACCGAAGCGGACTTTGCCTTTTAGAAAAGGTCCGAATTTTACAATGGAAAAGTTTCTCGATCCGTCTCGTCCATACAAATGTACCGTGTGTAAGGAGTCGTTTACTCAAAAGAACATTCTGCTCGTTCATTACAACTCTGTCTCACACTTGCATAAGCTTAAGAAAGTTCTCCAAGAAGCTTCTAGTCCGGTTCCCCAGGAAACAAGCAATAACATTGACAACAAACCATACAAATGTAATACATGTAACGTTGCTTACAGCCAAAGTTCAACCCTGGAGATTCACATGCGATCCGTCCTTCATCAGACTAAAGCAAGATCTGCCAAACTGGAAACGAGCAGCAGTTCCAGCAGTAGTGGAAGTGGAAGTGGATCTGTTCCGTCCAACAGCCCTGTTCCAGTCAGTCAGGGAAACACAGACGCTGTGAGTTTAACAGTATCGTCGAATAAAGAGAACATTGTAGATACCAAAGAAGTCAACGTAAAGCAAACTCCTGATCATGTCGCTGTGCAGCAAACTCATCAGTCTGCCCCGTCACCAGCGCAGCTACAGATGCAACTGCAACATGAATTTCAGCAGCAGGCTGCCTTCTTCCAACCACAGTTCCTGAATCCAGCGTTCTTCCCCCACTTCCCAATGACGCCAGAGGCTTTGTTACAATTCCAACAACCTCAGTTCCTTTTCCCGTTCTATGTCCCCGGAACAGAATTTAACATCAGCCCTGAGCTGGCATTGCATTCAGCTGCGTTCGGGATGCCAGGCATGACTGGGTCATTCCTTGAGGATCTAAAGCAGCAGATGCAGCAACAGCACCAACTGGGCCAACAGCAGCTTCAGCTTTCTCAGCAACAAGCTCAACAGCAAGCCTCTCAGATTCAGCAGCAGCAGCAACAACAAAAAGCCCAGCAGCAAAGCCACAAGCCTAAGCCAGAGTCCAATCACATCTCTGTGTCTGAGATTCAAATGTCCAGAGAGATGGAAGAGCACATGGAGAAGCAAGAAAGCAAAGCAAAGCAAGAGACTGTCAGTGATCCGGATAACAATAAAGAAAATAAGGATTCCAAGAAGCCAAAATTTTCTGAACCTTTCATTCCTCCACCACGCATTATTTCTGGGGCCAGGGGTAATGCTGCAAAAGCCTTACTAGAAAACTTTGGATTTGAACTGGTTATTCAGTACAACGAGAACAGACAAAAATGTCAGAAAAAGAACAAAGAGGAAGAAATAAATGACAAATTAGAATGCGGTATGTGCGGAAAGTTTTTCTCCAATATGCTAATCCTCAAGAGCCACCAGGAGCATGTGCACGGTCAGTTCTTTCCCTATGTGGAACTGGAGAAGTTTGCACAGCAGTATAGAGAGGCATACGATAAGCTTTACCCTATAAATCCACCTTCTCCAGAGACCCCTCCACCGCTGCCACCACCTCCACCCCCTCCTGCCCCTTCAGCTCCAGCGAACATTAGTCCTGCCACCACTACATTAGGCAAGGCACCGACACCATCTCCGGCACCCATACAAGCTCCGCCACCTCCACCACCGCCACCTCCTCCACCTCCTCCACCGCCCAGTGCACCTCCACAAGTGCAGCTTCCTGTCTCTCTTGACCTGCCAATTTTCCCACCGCTGATGATGCAGTCCATGCAACATCCTGGGTTACCCCCACAACTTGCATTACAGCTTCCAACAATGGACTCTTTATCTTCTGACCTCACACAGTTATGTCAACAGCAACTGGGACTAGATCCAAACTTCTTGCGGCAATCCCAATTCAAGCGTCCTCGCACCAGGATCACAGACGATCAGCTGAAAGTCCTCCGCGCTTACTTTGATATCAACAACTCACCCAATGAGGAGCAGATACAAGAAATGGCAGACAAGTCTGGCCTGCCGCAGAAAGTCATCAAGCACTGGTTCCGCAATACACTCTTCAAAGAGAGACAGAGGAGTAAAGACTCTCCTTATAATTTTAGCATTCCTCCATTGACCACACTGGAAGATATCAGAGTGGAATCCCAAATGAATGCACTAGAATATTATAGGACTGAACCATCCATGAATAAGAGATCCTCAAGAACTCGATTTACAGACTACCAACTCCGAGTGCTCCAAGACTTCTTTGATACAAATGCTTATCCTAAAGATGACGAGATTGAGCAGCTCTCTACGGTTCTCAGCCTGCCGACACGTGTGATCGTGGTATGGTTCCAAAATGCCCGTCAAAAGGCAAGAAAGAGTTACGAAAACCAGGCCGATACAAAGGACAGTGAAAAGAAAGAACTCACAAACGAGCGCTATATCCGAACCAGCAATATGCAGTACCAATGTAAAAAATGCAACGTTATTTACCCCCGAATATTTGACCTGATAACTCACCAAAAGAAACTGTGCTACAAAGATGAAGATGATGAAGGTATGGATGAAAACCAGTCAGAGGAGATGGCAGAGAATTGTGAGCAGGTCATAAGCAGGCAAGCAGAGTCAACAAAACAACACACTGTTACAGCAAGCAGCTCTGGCTCCAGCTCCCCACTAATGCCATCACCACGACCTGAAGTAGAAAAATCATCACCCAAACCTGAGATCCCCAGTGAGAAATTAAAGCAGTCCGAGAATCCGCCACAAGCAACAAAAGGAGTAGCTGATCCACGGCCGTCTAAAGCTTCTACCCCTCAACCTCCTCCACAGAAAATATCTCAGTCACAAATGACAAGACCACACTCCCAACCTCAGTCTGCCGCTGTCCCATCCAGTCCTCTCTCCATTGCACTCTCATCACTTACCAACAGCATCCCTCCTCAGATGTTACAGTATCAGTGTGACCAGTGCAAGATAGCATTCCCGACGGTCGAACTGTGGCAGGAACATCAGCATATGCATTTTCTTGCAGCGCAAAACCAGTTTTTGCATTCGCAGTTCCTAGAAAGGCCATTGGATATGCCCTACATGATATTTGACCCCAATAACCCTCTAATGACAAGTCAGCTTTTGTCTGGAGCACTTTCTCAGATACCGTCACAGAGTGGCGCTAGCCTAGCCTCGGCTAATGGCTCTGGTTCTTTAAAACGTAAAGTAGACGATAAAGAGGATGGCTTAAACGATAAAGAAATTGGAAATGGCGCCGAAGACCAACACAGAGACAAACGTCTGCGAACCACTATAACACCAGAGCAACTTGAGATCCTTTATGACAAGTATCTACTTGATTCCAACCCGACAAGAAAAATGTTAGAGCATATTGCTCATGAAGTGGGACTGAAGAAGAGAGTAGTTCAAGTTTGGTTTCAGAATACTCGTGCCAGAGAAAGAAAAGGTCAATTTAGAGCTGTAGGCCCCTCCCAAACTCATAAAAAGTGCCCTTTCTGCAGGGCGCTCTTCAAGGCTAAGTCGGCCCTCGACAGCCACATACGTTCACGGCATTGGCACGAGGCTAAACAAGCGGGTTTTAGTTTGCCTCCAAGCCCGATGATGCTGCAGGATGATGTATCTGAGAGCCTGCAAAACTACAGTTTCATGGAGTATTCACTACTGCCACCAAAGTCTGAGCTAAACGAGTGTGAGCTGCCAGCTGCTTCCTCTACCCCAGTCAAATCATCTGAGACGCAGATAAAAAACTTCTTGAGCCCTTCATCCTTCAAAGCAGAAAACAGTGATGAAATTGAAGGGCTGAATATGAATTCTGCGGAGGTCTCATGCGATATGAACAAAATAGATTTTGATGAGACATCATCAATTAACACAGCTATAAGTGATGCAACAACAGGAGATGAGACCAATAATGAGGTTGAGAACTTCACTGCCAATGGTGGGGAAAATCTGGGTGATAATAAGATGACTTCAGCACAGCTCTCGGACATGATTGAAGACAGATTCCCCTTCAGCATGGTAAGCCCAGCTCTAAGTATCTCTGGCAAAGATAGCGATCATTACTTCAGTTCGAGAGATGATGACCTAGATGAAAACGCTGATCAAAGCGAAAGCTCAAGTTTGGCTGATCCAAGTTCACCAAGTCCATTTGGGCATGCAAATTCCTTCAAGGGTTTAAAAGGTAGTTCAGAAAGACCAGGTCACAAACGTTTCAGAACCCAGATGAGCAACCTACAACTTAAAGTTCTCAAGGCTTGCTTCAGTGACTACCGCACTCCCACAATGCAGGAGTGTGAAATGCTGGGCAATGAAATAGGATTGCCAAAACGTGTTGTGCAGGTGTGGTTTCAGAATGCTCGTGCGAAAGAAAAGAAGTTCAAAATAAACATTGGAAAGCCATTTATGATAAGCCAAGGGTCTTCAGATGGACCAAGGCCAGAGTGTACTTTATGTGGTGTAAAATATACAGCTAGACTTTCTATTCGCGACCACATCTTCTCTAAGCAGCACATTGCGAAGGTGCAAGAAACCCTGGGGAATCAGGTGGACAGAGAAAAGGACTATCTCGCACCTACCACTGTCCGCCAGCTTATGGCTCAACAAGAGCTTGACCGTCTGAAGAAGGCAACCGACATCCTTAGCTTGCCAGCGCAGCAGCAACCTGCAGTGGACAGTAATGCACTTCATGGCCTTAGCCTGCCAACTGGATACCCAGGAATACCAGGACTCCCTCCAGGTCTCCTTCCTGGTGTCAATGGGCCATCATCGCTTCCAGGTTTTCCACCAAATACGCCTGGTGAGTTATTATGACAGACGATTATTAGTGCTTGCTTTAAGAACACTTTCTGCATTATATTCATACATGACTACTGGCCATCACACCATAGTAAGGATTGACTGCTGCATCGGAATTAAAAGGCATCAGTTCATTTAATGCATGTACTGTATTTATTGCAAAAACGTATAACAATGTAATTTATCATGATTTACACTTGATAACTGCTTTCTGTTTCACCCTTATTTTATGTTATTTAAAGCTCATGCCACAGTTTTCATTCATAACAGAACCAAAAACTGATACTCATGATCTTATCTATACGACTGTATTTCAGCTTTAGCGTCTCCTGGTGCTGGCATGCTTGGGTTTCCTACTCCAGCCACCCCATCTCCTGCTATGTCTCTCAGCAGTACCCCAACCAAGACTCTTCTGCAGACTCCACCTCCTCCTCCTCCTCCTCCACCTC
>JAOUQX010000020.1:322002-339511 GCA_028566295.1 Liobagrus marginatus | reverse complement strand
CCCCTGCCCCGCCCCTGGACACTGAACCGTCCCTGACTGAATGTGAGTGTAAACACTCCGCTGATGTTTTCCGTGCCTCATTTCCATGTCCTGTAAAAATAAATAAAAGTGTTGCAGTGAAACGAGTACTTCATGTATGTTATGGAAATGAGATGATTTTAATATTTACTCGCTCTGTGCTTCATTAGGACCAAAAAAAGTTTCTGCCGGTACTTATATTAATGAAATCTTATTACACACTTAATTAAAAAACATCCGAACACCTGCTCCATCAGATCATTATCTGTCCTGTGACATCACTGAAAACACTGACATCATCATACTGACATCATCATACTGACATTACTGAGATCTCTGACATCATCGCTGACATCACTGAGATCTCTGTTGTGATGTTGATGTGTCTCCAAAGCTCATGACATCACGCTCCGCTCTGCTACAACCTGATTGGCTGAGTGGAGAATTACAGGGATGAGCAGGTGTGCAGGTGTTCCTAATAAAGTGACTGGTGTGTTCATATTTGTATTTTTATGCCGAAAATTGCACTTACATTAGAGTCGCTTCATAGAATTCAACTTACACGCTCTGTGTGTGTGTGTGTGTGTGTGTGTGTGTGTGTGTGTGTTCTCCTTTTAACTCTGCTGTTTAAATAAAGACGTAGTAATATATAATGTGAATAAGTGAATAAAAAGTCAGTCCTGACTTAGAACACGTGTTTAATGTGACGGAGCGTCACAGCGTTTTTACATCGACTCGGATAAAGTGCAGGAAAACATCGGCCATGCGACTGATTCCACATAAACACAACATAAACACACAGCGTAAACACACAACATAAACAAAAACACACAACATAAACACAGCGTAAACACACAGCGTAAACACACAACATAAACAAAAACACACAACATAAACACAGCGTAAACACACAACGTAAACACACAACATAAACACACAGCATAAACACACAACATAAACACACAGCGTTAACGCACAACGTAAACACACAACATAAACAAAAACACACAACGTAAACACACAGCGTAAACACACAACATAAACAAAAACACACAACGTAAACACACACCGTATAAAAATAAACACCTGCAGGTGAAGTTCTGCTCTAACGCCATCGAGTTCTTAGAGAGAGAGAGAGAGAGAGAGAGGGAGAGAGAGGGGGGGGTGAATAAGAGAAAGTGTGTGTATGTGAGAAAGTGAGAAACAGAAAGTGAAAAAGAGAGTGAGGAATAAAGTGTGTGAGCAATGTGATTTCCACAATTATTCCAATAAAAGACTGCTTAGTTGATTTCAGAGAGAGAGAGAGAGAGAGAGAGAGAGATTAAACTGTGTGTGAGGAGCAGAATCTCATATAAACACTGCAGCCAAAAATAGAAACTTTTTTTTCTCTTTTTCCGTAAAAACTCTTCATTTACAGAATTGATGTATAAAAAGCTCAACATTCAAACGTAACGGTAACGAACACGTAACGTAACGAATGCGTAATGGTACCGAACGCGTAACGGTAACGAACGCGTAACGTAACGAACGCGTAACGGTAACGAACGCATAACGTAACGAACGCGTAATGGTAACGAACGCGTAACGGTAACGAACGCGTAACGTAACGAACGCGTAACGGTACCGAACGCGTAACGGTAACGAACGCGTAACGTAACGAACGCGTAACGGTAACGAGGGCGTAACGATAACGAACACGTAATGTAACGAACGCATAACGGTAACGAACGCGTAACGTAATGAGGGCGTAACGGTAACAAGGGTGTAACGTAACGAGGGAATAACGGTAACGAACGCGTAACGTAATGAGGGCGTAACGGTAACAAGGGTGTAACGTAACGAGGGCATAACGTTAACGAACGCGTAACGTAATGAGGGTGTAACGGTAACAAGGGTGTAATGTAACGAGGGCATAACGGTAACGAACGTGTAACGGTAACGAGGGCGTAACAGTAATGAACGCGTAACTTAACGAACGCGTAATGTAACAAATGCGTAAATTAACGAACGTATAACGTAATGAATGCGCAACATAACGAACGCGTAACTTAACGAACGCATAACGTAATGAACACGTAACTTAACGAACGCGTAACGGTAAAGCAGCAGTGCATGCGCAGAGCTCGACTGTCCTGTGACCTCTGACCTTTTTCCATTTCCTGCTGCCACACTAACCTCTTTAACGCTGGAAATCGTCCCGGCGCCGATGATCTTCCTCATGCTGCAAAATATTACGATATTAAACTTTTTATCCGTTTATTGTTACAGTCGTGGAACGTCGCTGAAACAAATGATACTAATTTGTATTAATGCGCTCGCTCCGTTAGCATGAGCGCTACTACGGTAAAGATTCGTTCGCCGGGACTCGTACAAATAACACTTTGATGACTCTGTATCCTTTACGGAAGGAGTCTCCAGTGTCAAAAATCATGGAGCTGCGTTTTTTCAGATTAGACACATTAAAAACAAAGAGAATAAAGATATCATTAATAAGTTAGTAATCGTTAACAGGTTGCTGTGTTCGTTTTAGGAAAATAATCAACAATGCAAGGATAATAAACTAATCAAAATCATCCCAAAGTCAGAAGGGGCGTGGCTTATTAGCTCAGGAAATCAAACGGAATGATGCGGATATTACTGGTGCGCTTGATACCGCAGTGCATTCTGAGATTTTCCCCTCTTTACTTTAGCACCTGGTACAAACCCCAGACAGCACGATGTGATTAATCTGGACATTAACAGGAAACTGTGGTTTAAAGATCCAGACATGACTTCCTGTTTCAGCATGTGATAGCAGGAAGTAGAGAACACAGCGTTTGTTTATGCCCCCGATACGATGCGGAGATAAACGCTCGACTCCTGCGGGCTCGTCCCTGCGGCCGACTGCTTATTTTACTACAAACACTTTGCTCTTTATGAATCGAACTGAACGGCAGCAGGAAGAGATCCATTCTGTCCTGGAACGGACGCGGACGCGCTCGCGCTCGTCGGAAAACCAGGAAGTGAAATCTGAGCGTCGTGAGCGAGACGTGACGAGACGAGACGTCTGTGAGATCAGAGACGGGTTTGTGATGTTGCTCTCATTCTCTCCTCTTCCTATCTGTCTCCAAGGCCAACCTCAATATTCCGATGGGAGCGTTGCGTCCGGGGGCGGGGCATCCTGTGAAGAGGAAAGAGGAGACACAGGACACAGAGGAGGTTACAAACACACACACACACACACACACACACCGTATATCATATATAACAAACAGTCCAAACACCGATCTATGATCTGCAGGTCTCTGAGGTTCTTGCCGCCACGCCGGAGGAGAAGAAGCCACTTCCTGGTGCTGTGAAACTTCCAGGACCGGCGGTTAACCTTTCCGAGATCCAGAACGTCAAAAGCGAGCTGAAATACGTCACTAAAGAGTGACACACTCAGGTAGCGATCCTCAAACATTCGGATTAGGATGCGCCGTGTTTTAACAGCAGAGGGCGCCAGTATTTATAATTACTTAAAAATACTTATTTAGTCTTTAATAATAAGCTCATTAAGAATGATTGACAGGTTGGAATGTATTGTGATCTCTCCAATATTACCTGACACCACTCTAAGCCCCGCCCACTTCCCCTCCCACCTCGTTATTAGCCGCTGATGTCATCTCCGCTTTGACTTTCTTGTTTGAAAGCTCAGACACGACGTCCTGATTTCTACATAACAAATAATAACATTTAATAAAAATTATAATAGGATAATGTTTTTAGTTTATTAAACAGAAATAAAGTCTGACATTCGACACATCTAACATCAGTTAAATGTTTATTTATTTATTTATTTATTTATTTATTATTACCGCCTTAATGTTTAGACAACGGTTATAAATATTGACTTTAAAATCCTCCCGTTACATCATTAATAAATATAAAAAGTAATGTAGTCTAAGAGGAGTTTATTCTATAATAAATGGCAACCTTCAGGAATGTCTGTAAATTCCTAAATTAGATCGTTTATGCTGATCTATTTTTGTCTGGCCTTTTGATCCCTGGTGCAATTGTCACAGGAGAAATCTGATTACACACCAACACACACACACACACACACACTCACACACACACACACACACACACACACACACACACACACACACAGAGCAAGGTCAGATAAACGGAAAGTCTATTTTATAAGTGCGTCATATCACCCAAGCTGTGTTCACTTCTAGCCACAGGGTGTCAGTAGTTTTGAAACTTTTTTAGCACGTGTGTGTTTGCAGACAAGGATGCCAGTGTGTGCGTGTGTGTGTGTGTGTTTGTGTGTTAAAGGGTGTGAGTGTGAATCAGGGTCTATTAATATAAGTAACAGAGCCGAGCTTGGCGGTGCGGCAAGAGTCCGTCTGTGGTGTGACTGCCCGGCACACACACACACACATACACACACACACGCTTCCAGATGGGTGTAAAGGGTCACTATATGTATGTGTGTGTGCTCAGCAGGTAATGTTCTATGTAATTAAACCTAACGTTTTGTTAGCAGGTGACTTTCTGATGTTAAGGAATGAGACAGACCCCTCTACCATCTCGCCCTGTTCCATTACTGACCCTCCGCTCCATCTTCTCCGTCTACTCACAAACGCCCAGCTACTGATATCCAGACGTCCGTCATTCAATCATCTGCAATAGCTCCGCTTTCATCCCTGCAACCTTCATAGCAAAGTTCTTTCTGGTTCACAGAAACATCTCAGACTGACGAGATCTCATCTGCTTTGTGAAGTTGCGTTCCAGAACCCATCCCAGATGTGCTACTAGATCGCATACATCTCTAAAACCGCATACGATAAGATCTGATGACGGCAGATTAGAGCAACATAACAGCCATGACAGTTCCCCGTCCGTGTCAGCTGACTGCTCTATCTAATGACCTTCAGCCAGTTAACAGTTTGGTACTAAATTTTATCATCAGTTATTAAATAATGGAAATGTTTCCAGATGTTTCCGTTTCTCCATCTCCTTCTCCATCCATTCTAACGCACCTTCCCCAAACACAAACCTGTTTAAGATCTGCTCCCAATTCACTGTTTGGCTCCGAACTCATGAAGAACAACAACAGACACTTCATAGTCCAAACCGGTCCAAACCGGTTCCTTATCTTTAATTAGTGCTGCTTAACGCTATTAAATCCCAGCAAACACTTGTTACTGTAGGACTTAGATACCACAGAAGACCCACAAAGGTCATCCGAGGGTCAAACCTACTGGACCATTTTCTATACTCTACTTTATGAGTAGAACTTTAAGAACATTGAGTTCAGATCGTACCAAAAAACATCCCAGTCGTCATTCATCGGCGCACTGAACTGCAGCGTGTCCTGACCCAGATTCCACCGAACGAACAGAACGACTCGTCATGACTCTGATTTGACTCCCAGATGGAGCAAAAGCTTTAGGCCGCACCGGGGCCAAAAACATCGCAAGCAATTTGGACCCGTCCCCAATTCCCCAATCAGCCCACATGTTGTTTACCATCAGGGATGCGGCACCATCAACGCCACACATGGCACCATGCCAACTCTGATCCCTCTGATGCTTCCTGACCAGATTATTGAGCTATGTACCCGAACCCCATCAAAACCACTACGTTCACATTTTACTCAAAAACATGTTACATTTCTGTCCTCTTTCTATCTCCATCCCTTAGAAGTGATTCCATAACAGACCTGCGACCTCTACATGGTCACATGTCATATGTCACATGACATGGTCACACTGTGAGGTCACATGTTTAAAGCTGTTAGAGAACCTGAATTATAATCTATCGTTATGATTAATCTGTTGTTCCTGTTATTAGTGACATGACGTGAGAAAGAACGCGTTTCGTACTTCTTCACCTTTACGTTTAATATCTCGCTATATATTTTGGATCTGTACGGAAGATCTGTAAGGTCTGTACGGAAAGGTATATTTTATACCTTATAGTCTGAAATGCAATACACACACACACACACACACACACAAGCACACACACTCTTGCTCAGTGTCACGGTGTAGGAGTGTGTAGCGATCACATGTCTTCTGCAAACAAAAGTGAATTTCCAACAATTTGTCTTTGTTTTTTTTTTTCACTTTTAAAAGTGTCCTTATGAAGAAGGGCTAAAAGAAAATTGTGTGTGACCTTTAATAAAAAAATCCATAATAAAAAATAAAATTTCATGCCACACAGCTTCCTGTTTCCTGTCTTTTCAATGCGTGATATTTCTTAAGCGCTAAATTAGCTGATATCATAACGCAGCGCTGCATCTCTTGATTAAGACTGGTTACAAAGGGGTTAATGAGCTGTCTGGTATTAGCCTAGTTTCTTAGCGGTTTCCATAGTAACGGTTTATTCGCTGGGAACAATATATAACAAACAGTGTGTGTGAGAACATTGAGAAGATTTCTCTAAATGGGTGTTTGTGTATAATGTGTGAAAGGAGTCTCCAGTGCGAGTTAAGAGCCAGGAGGATAGTGCAGGCTCAGTGGGCGTGATGGTGGCGGGGGCACGCCGGTCAGTATCTATGCATATACTTACGGAATGTTTCCTTTTGCATCTTCTACAAAGAAAGAAGCATTAGCCCGGTTACTGATTAACACACACACGTGTTGTGTTTTGAGGATTCCGGTCGACACTTCGGTGGCTGTGCTAAGAACAGATTTTCTTACGCCCCGGCCGGTTACATCCCAAGGTCTGTTTGTGCCAGGGACTATTTACGGATGATGACGGAATAAAATCATAAGGTCGGGTAAAGGTGAGGGCGCTGGAATAGAACTTAACACACATAACATCAGAATGGAATTCCAAAACAAGCTCAAGCATGACCACCAATTAACCCCACACCTCTTTCAGCACCCGCAGGTTCATGTCGTGGTTACCTTTCTCCTCATTCTCTGTTTGTCTCTTCATCCCTCTCTCTCTCTCTCTCTCTCTCTCTCTCTCTCTCTCTCTCTCTCTCTCTCTCTCTCTCTCTGGTAAAGTTGTCATCTGCCTCTGATCTGCCTCATGTTTCTATTCCAGTCCCTGAGATGATGAGGAATGGGGTTTGGGCAGCAGATAAAAATACAGTTTTAACTTATTTACTAAGAGAAACGCTCACATGGGGGCAACAATACAAACCATGATCCTCATCGGATATTCTCCCAGAATGCCTGCAGGAGACAGCTCCTGCAACGATGGAGAAATTTTAATACTTCTGTTCTTTCCTCATGTGACCCAAATGCACTGCTGTTCCCCCTCCTTCTGTCTCTACTCAAACTCCCAGCATTCCTCTCCAAGGAAAGCGGGGGGAGGATGATAGGATGGTTGTTTGTCCATGCCAGATCTGTAATCCTCAAGTGTTTGTGGGCCGTCCTCTTTCTGAAAAAGAGATCTGGCATGTTTATCTGCAGCAGCTTTGGGCGACACCAGCCCTGTAGCTGCTCTTATGAAAAGCAACGCTTGAAACGACGACAAAATTGCTATCTTATCCCCCATTTCTTTTAACCTTGGTAATCTTCTCTGTTAGTGATGAGTTACTTTCTTATGCACAGCAAGTCTCACAGCGATGGGTTGCTCTCTCGGTTCCAGAGTTTGCGGAAACAAGGGCGAATGTGTGACATCATTCTGGAAGCTGAAGGCAAGCAGTTCGCAGCTCACCGCAACTTGTTAGCTTGTTCCAGTGACTACTTTTGGTCACTATTCCAGGATCACACGTTGGAGTCCAGGGCTCGGACTGTCAGTCTACCAGCTGTGTCCTCAACTGGCCTGGAACTGGTCCTGGATTTCATTTATACCTCGTGGATCTCGTTATCACCCACCACTTTGGAGGACACCCTGGAGGCTTCCTGCTACCTGCAGGTTACCCATGCTTTGGACCTGTGCACTGAGTACATCTCAAACAGCCTCACTCTGGATAACTGTTGCTTTTTTGCTAACGTCGCCGCCCGTTACAGCCTCTCTGGTGCACTTGCTGTCACTAGTCGTTATATTGCAGAACACATGGCTGGACTACTCCTGAGTACCAGTGGTGACTGGTCCGGGCTGCTAGATCTGAACATCGACTCTTTTCGAGAGGTGTTAGAATCAGACAAGATACCAGGGGTAAAGGAGACGGCACTGCTTCAGCTAGCTCTAGACTGGCTGTCCTGCAACCCTTTACCTGCTTTGGAAAGTAACTCTTTACTTAGCCGTGTCCGATTTGGTCTGGTGCCTCCAGAAGATCTGACCCACCTGAGTTCCCTCAACCCACCGCTACACACTCCATTTATTCACAGCCTGCTAAAGAAAGCCCTGCATTACCACTTACAGGTTCCTCTCCAGCCACTAATCCAGACTGTCCATACAAGTTTAAGAGCCACAACCAACATGGTAGTCCTGGTGGGAGGAGGCGCTGAAGCTGACCGGCCGCAGAGCCGAATCGAGAGCTACCATCAAGAAAGCAGCAGGTTCCAGGTGCTGCCCATCAAACTGGTGAAGAATCTCCAGTATCACGGGGTTTGTGTGGTGGGAAACTTCCTCTTTGTGCTTGGAGGAGAGGTTGTAGAGGTGGATGAGGAGAACGAGAAGACAGCAGTGATGACGGTGTCTGACCAAGTGTGGCGCTATGACCCGCGGTTTGAACGCTGGGAGGAGATGGAGCCACTCCTACAAAAAAGGGCACAATTCTCCTGCTGTGTGGTGGATGGTGTAATCTATGCCATAGGAGGACGAGGTCAGAGAGGAGATCCCACTCTGTCCTCAGTGGAGAGATACAACATGAGTACAGGTTATTGGCATAGTGGCGTCTCCTTGCCCAGCGCTGTCTATGGACAAGCATGCGCTACAATCGCCGGAGGTATCTACATCTCCGGGGGCATCCAAGGCAGCCAGTCTGAGAGTAGCAAGGAAGTCTTATTTCTGAACACCGTTAACGATAACGTCTGGAAAAGACGCTCTGCTATGTCTATAGCCAGATTTGGCCACCAGATGGCAGCTGTTAGTGAGAGACTCTACACCTTTCTAGGGATGTATGAACCATTTTGTGACATCGAATGCTACGACCCTAACCAAAATCAATGGACACGACTGAAACCTCTTCTGCAAGACCGCTTCTGCTATGGTCTGACGGTTACGCCAAACGGAAGCGTGTTGATGTTCGGCGGTAGAAAGTGGCGAGACGGACAGGAAGTGTGTGTCAGTGATGTGCTGGAGTACAACCCTGAGTATGACAGCTGGAGGAAGGTGTGTAAGCTGCCACATCCGTTATGTGGGACACAATGTGCTCAGATGAGTCTGTAAGAACTTTAAACAGGCGCCGGAACCTCCTGGAAGCCTCTCTATTCCGTATGAACGCAGAACTACGACAGCTTACGCTGAAGTCAGTCGGGAAACTGGTTAAGGGTTAACAATCCACGCAGATGGAATGGATTCTGACCTTCAAGACGGTAAATCAGGAGAATCCTGGCACTGTGTTGTGACAGTTACGGGTGGTCACACTAACAGAGTCAAAAAGACAAGGAGTTCCAGGGTTGCCAAATGTAAGAACAATAACGCTGCATGTAAAAAAATGACCATACAGATCAGACTGAAGCAGGTGTATGGAACAGATTTGCAACGGATCTGGCAACGGATTCGGAGTTAATGAAGCTTCGTTCCAGACCAGACATAGACGGAGGTTCGGTAGATAAAAGATTGTCAGGAACAAAAGGAACAGAATAGATACATAAGAAGGATGATGCAAAGAATATCATCGATAACAAGCTCAATGTTTAGTTAATTAAAGGGTTGTGTGTGTGTGTGTGTACGGTGAAAACAGATTTAGATCTCTCAAATACCTGGAAGTGTTAGGAACGATATCTGTGTTGCATGTGTCCTTTTATTTGAGTCAAACATCTTAATAATAAAAATCAGAACGTAATAAACGATATGCGGCGAAAAGCAAAGCCCACAAATAAACGAGTGTCCTGACACGGGTCCAGGACATCGCTTCGTCGAAATGATGCATGAACTGACGAGAAACAGCTGGAGGACGTGGAAATGAACACGAGACTGTGTTTAAATTCGACAAAATCCACAGACATGTCGCTTTTATCCATTTATAGCTACATTTATCTACGTGTGTTTGTTTCACTTACAGCACGTTTTTTTATGGACGACGTCACGTTTAAACATCAACGCGTTAACGGGAAACAGAGTCATGAAACGGAACGAGTTAAAAAATAATGAAACGTGTCTTGTACCGTAGTAACAGTGACTTCGCTTCATCACATCGATGGTTAGCATCTCACACACACACACACACACGGCATGAAAAAAGAGTTCCAGAGCGAGGTGAAGCATCGGTACAGAGTTTCATCAGCAAAAGTTTTATTGACTTTATCCACATGGAGCTGAAAACTGCATAAATAAATGATGGAGTCAATAAACATCGCACGTTATAGCGGCATTTCCAAACATCATGCCGGATTAGAACAAATAATCATCTGCAGGAGCGCGAGTGTAGATTTACGACGGCGTCGGTTTGTAGTTAAACTCATGCGGCTTTTGGGTCGATCGGTCGGAATGCAAACAAAAATGAAAGAAAGAAAGAAAGAAAACCGATCGAGTAAATCCGCTCATTTCCACTAAACATAATCTACATATTCATAACGCTGATAAAGATCATTTCATTATTATTAATATTATTATTATTATGTCACATGATCAAATTCAAGGACATCCGTTCGATTCAGCTCTCAAAAAAGCCCCAGCAGCAGTTAATCGTGTCTCACACATCTGATACACACACGCACACACACACACACACGTCTGATACACACACGTCTGATTCACACATCTGATACACACACACACACACGTCTGATACACACACGCACACACACACACACACACACACGTCTGATACACACGGCGTCTGATACACACGTCTGATACACACACGCACACACACACACACACACCCACATCTGATACACACACACACACACACACACACACACACACACACACACGTCTGATACACACACGTCTGATACACACACACACACACACACACGTCTGATACACAGACACACGGAGTCTGATACACACACAGAGTCTGATACACACACACATCTGATACACACCCACACACATCTGATACACACACACACACGGAGTCTGATCGTACATTTAACTGTAACCGGAACATCCCGGAATATTATTGCGTAAAAAAAAGGGAAAATAACAGGAAATGCATCGACTGAGCGAATCGATTCAATCAGCATTCAAACAAACAAACAAACAAAAACAGAGTCATGCGGTAGAAGAATAGCGAATATAAACACTGTATATTTATTTACACACATGGAGCTGGATGACGAAACGCTGACGAAGCATAAACTAAATCATTTCTGTATTCATTATTACTTTGTTATTTATTATGAAATGAACTGATGAATGTTATTAACGTATTTGTTTAGCACTTCATCGATTGCTTTTCACTTATTTAAACTCATCAGGTGATAAACGGTTAATTCGTTTAATTAATAAAGCTAAAGGATGAAGTCAAACACACACACACACTTGCTCATGAATTATTCATGAAGCTCATTATAATACTACACACACTCGCAGCGGATAGAGAGGAAGTGTTTGTTTGGAATTGTTTATGTTAAAGTCTTTAAACAGAAAAAAGCCGAAGCCAAAGTTTCAGAGACGATCAGCTCTCAAGCCAACGAACCGACCAATCACAGGCTTCCAACCGCTAATCCTCCGAGCAGCTTCCACTTCCTGTTTCGTATATCCGCCTCTGGGGACCAGTACATCTGTGTATCGGTTCTATGCCCTTAAGGAGATCTGCCGTTCTGCAAATAAAGCTAAAAATGAATTCTGACGGAATTGTTCATCTCCAAACATTCTAGCCAATCGTATTCCACAGGAGGCGGGACTTAACTGAATACAGGTTTATAGCTATTAGATGAACTTCCTCAAAATTGATGGCAAAAAAAAAAATGTTTTCTCGTAAATCCCCATGGAAAGTGACTCGCTAATTTCCATATATGGTAATACATAAATCAAGACCAAAGTTTTGGCGCCCCAGATACAGCGAAGAGTTTATGGCGTGTTGGTGGTAGACAAGGAACCGTGTTACTGGAGGATTTGTCACATCCTCTTTCTAAACATGACCCTTTATGGCATTTTGTGGGCGTGGCTTAATGTAGAGGTTGTAACCCTGTTTGTTCATTTGCAGCTGATTTGCATTTTTAATAGAATTCGCTGCTGGTAGTTTGATTTGACCAAACAAACGTCTAACTTAGGATCAGTATTTACATAAACAAATGATAAATATTTTTCTGTTACGATTCAAAGTGACTTTACGCTTCTTTTGCGTGGCGCGGCGGGGCGGTTAAATCCAGTAAGCGCCGTTTCCGAACCGGGTGCCGTAAATTGCGGCTGCTGGTTTGTTTGTTTGTTTGTCCGCTGTAGCGTGTGTTTACGTTTTACAGATCGGATTTTCCCAACAAAAAAACGTCATGAATAAATCAACACCAGGACAAACTGAATGCAGATGTGGACAGATGTAGAATCTCGTGACTAAAGTGTTAAAATCCGCGACTATAAAAGGACGCGATAGAAACTAATTCTCGCTTACGTTACGTTACGTTACGCTGCTCTCAACTTCCATTACATCATCAAACATCCTTACAAAAGCCTTGAAAAGTCTAAAACATTTACGCCTCGAAGCGATGTTCAACCTCACGCGCGTGAGTGTGTGTGTGTGTGTGTGTGTGTGTGTGTTGTTTGGGTGTGTGGGTGTGTGTCCTCACGCATGTCCTCAGACCTCCGTCACACCAGTGAGTCTTCACACAGACGGCTGGAGTTTGTCTTTAAACAAACATACAGTACAGGTTGTGTGTGTGTGTGTGTGTGTGTGTGTGTGTGTGTGTGTGTGTTTGTGTGTGTGTGCGTGTGCATGTGAATCAGACGTGAGTCTCGATGTAGGAGTGTGTCTGCGAGAGCGACGGCGTGCGCGGCGTTGGCTCGGGCGTGGAGGCGGGGCTCGGCTCCGACGGTGGACTCGGCCGCCGTTCCTTGTTGTCTGTGAACATCTCGCCGTACGTTCTCTTCCACTCCTGGAAGTCGGAGGACGTGAGCTCGGGTTTGTCCAGCAACTTGTCAATCGCTGCTATCTCTCCTTCCCTGTCCTATCAGAGCGCAGAAACAGAGCAGCGAAGGAGGGACGTTATAGACACACTGTCCATCTCTCTGTCCGGGGCTAAAAGACGGCTGTTAGCTCACGTGTTAAAGTGATTTAGCGCACTTTAACAGGCGAGACTAGCGGGTAAACACACACACACACACACACACACACACACACACACACACACACACACCATGCTAGCTTTGACCAGAGTCCTCTGACACTGTGGGCCTCGCTGCCCCTCCACACAGCACCTCATCCTTCCCTCCAGCACCCACAATGCAACAGGAGTCGGACAGAGATCAAGCACACGGCAGGATGGAGCTCGTTCTGCTCCACGGCCAAGTGCAGTCATGTGACCAGACACTAGAACAGAAAACACAAGGCTCCAAGACAGCAGCACCCAAACGGAACGTGTCCGAATCGCGGCTCGGCTAACTAATTAGCGCCGCTGTCTTCCGAGCCCTGACGCTCAGACAGACGCACGACAGCGCAGACAGACAGAGATGCACCGATACGCAGACAGACAGAAAGCCATGCGGCGGCGTGTCTGGTACCTTGAGCGTGCTCTGCAGGATGCGCAGACGATGCATTTTGTCGTTGAGCAGCGGGTCGTCGCAGCGGCGCACAAACGACTGCTTGTACTCGAGACGAGTGAAGCGACGCGGCGCGCCGAGAGGAGACACGCTGGCGCGCTCCAGCGCTCGGTACAGGTCTCCCAGGGAGTCGGCGCGCAACGGACGCTCCGCCTTCTGCTCGTGATCGCTGTCTGGAGGGGGCGCCCCACACACACACACACACACACACACACACACACACACACACACACACACACACACAATCAGACGTGAAAGGAACAGCACGCTGCTGTATTCTAACCATCACTGCGCTGTTTACAGGAAGTAACGTTTTACGTCTCTTACAGGGTTTTACATTCGATTGACATTTCAAACAACCAATCACAAAGCTGCTGTAAACACTCGTCTCTCTCTCTCTCTCTCTCTCTCTCTCTCTGTGTCCTACATCAGGGCTCTGTCCAGCCACACACACACACTGACGCACACTTACACACTCATCATTTAGTGTTTAGCAGGCAAACACCCCCTTCCCCCTTCCCCCTACTTCTCCCCACATCATGAAATAAAAACATGCTTCAGGACATCAGCTGCCTTTGGCACTTCCACACGTCACCACACGAGGGCACCATTTCCTCATTAACGTTTATTCATGATTTCTTATTCCTAAGATTATGGGACGGGTTTATTAGATATACCGAAAAATGTAAAGTTTAAGCCATCCTGACGTTACAGTTTTATATTAACATTTCTGTGATGCTGGTGTTTATTAATTTCCATGTTTTTTTTATCAGATTTGTCAAAATACGGTCTAGAACAGTAAGCTGTCGTTTTTCTCGCTCAGTTAACGTCCTCTATCTTATTTCAGCGCTGCTCTTCTGAGCTCTACCGCCAGGAACCCGTTCTGATTTGCAGGTCTATTCTCTCAACATCATTCCCGGGAAATTCCCAGTTAATTCCCAGTAAATTCCCAGTAAATTCCCAGGTATCAGTGTGAAAGTTCTACTCGAGTGTTTGGAGAGCAGTTATTTTGCTGTCGCTCTCTCGGAGGCTCGGTGTGTCACCAAGCGTGAGAATTTTTCAGCAGGTGGTGGAACAGGCTGGAGATGGAGGATGACTAACAACCAGCCGCCTCTGAAGCAGGAGCGAGAGAGAGAGAGCGAGAGAGAGAGAGAGGGATGAGGGGAATAAAGGGTTATTCATGGAGACCCGGCGCTGTGGTTATATATAGAACGCTGCAGGAGTTCTGATTAAGTCAGAAGAAACGAGCAGCACGACGGAGGATTAGTGGCACGCAGGAAGATTCTAGAAGTAATGTTAAATTCTCAGCTCAGGCCCCGCCCACTCTCGCGCACGCCGACACATTTAATCCTCTTCTCTTCGGGGAAATGTCGTTTATGACTCCGTTTGTTTTGCTATCACGCCGTTCTCTCGCACATCGTTTGAGTCGCAGTAACCGAGTCCGATGGTCTTCAGACCGCAGGTATAGAACCCGAACATCTCCAGTGTTCTGATGGAGTGTCGCGTGTTGCCGTAGTAACGCACAGCCTGACTGACCGTCCGTAGTAACTGTGATACCGAACAAACGCAGGAGTCGTTTCTTTGTACTGGAGATATTTGTATTGTATGTTTTAATGACATAAGGCTTAATGTCAGTAATGACGAAGATGACGAAAATGATGAAGATGATGAAGATGACGAAGATGATGAAGATGATTGTAGAATCCAGATTTGCTGCACAACAGGATTCAATAACAACTTTAAAACCTGGAACAAATACAAGGCGGCTTCTGGGGGAGTCCGAGGCCTAATTACAGTTTTTCTGTTAATGAGCGGCGCAATTAAAACTTAATTAGGATGAAGTCATATTTTTAGGATATTAAAAAAAAAGGATTGTGCTACTGTTTACTATTTATTTATTTGTTTGTTTCAGGCTCAGATGCAACACTATCTGTTCATCAATTTGTATTATATGACCACAAATCCATCCATCCATCCACCCATCCATCCACCCATCCATCCATCCACCCACCCATCCATCCATCCATCCATCCATCCACCCACCCATCCACCCATCCATCCATCCATCCGTCCACCCATCCGTCCATCCACCCGTCCATCCACCCATCCGTCCATCCATCCATCCATCCATCCGTCCATCCATCCATCCGCCCATCCATCCAACCATCCCTCCATCCAATCATCCATCCACCCACCCCTCCTTCCATCCATCCACCCATCCATCTATCCATCCATCCATCCACCCGTCCGTCCATCCATCCATCCATCCACCCGTCCGTCCGTCCACCCATCCATCCATCCATCCATCCATCCATCCATCCACACACATCACATCTTCATAAAGACGTCTAACCCACCGTAAGCTCTGTGTGGAGGATCCCATTGCTCCATCATGCTAGTCGAGGGTGAGAGGAGTGCGTGCAGGTTGCTGTCACGTGGCAGCGTGAAGCTGCGGGGTTTCCCTCCCCCGGCCGCAGGGTCCCTCATACGCTCGCCCTCGGTAACGTCGCAGGGTCCGTAGTGTTCGTGGAGGAGCGTGCGCTGGGCGGGCAGCGTGGACTGGCGGCGGTTTTTGGGGGACAACCCGCTGCTCGGCTCGGCGAACACGGCGTCCTCCAGCGGCAGCGTCTGCAGGTAGTGAAGCCCCGAGCTGGTGAGCGGCGTCTCGATCAGGTCTTGCCACGAACGCCGATGACTCGCAGACTTACGGGCTGGAGAGCCGCCGCCGCTGCTGCTGCCGCCCCCCGGAGGATCCGAGCGGTACTCCTCGTGAGACGAGCGCGAGTGAGAGGTTTCGGTGGACGACAGGCGGCTGTGCTTGGACCCCGGAAACGGACTCGCGCAGGTCATCTGTTTGGAAACATGGATGTGTTATATGGACAAATCGTTTTTACACCTAAGGTTTAATGGGGATTTAAACAGTTTATTGCAGATTGTACCGACGACGTCGTTATTTATAACCGGAGATCTGATCACATGAACGACTGAAACTTAATTTAAAGGAGAGAATGATGATTTATTTTTCTCAGTGAGAGTTTAAATAGTGAGACAGAGTGAGAGACAGACAGACAGACAGACAGAGTGAGAGACATACAGACAGAGTGAGAGACAGACAGACAGAGTGAGAGACAGACAGACAGACAGAGTGAGAGACAGACAGACAGAGTGAGAGACAGACAGAGTGAGAGACAGACAGACAGACAGTGAGAGACAGACAGACAGAGTGAGAGACAGACAGACAGACAGACAGAGTGAGAGACAGACAGACAGAGTGTGAGACAGACAGACAGTGAGAGACAGACAGACAGACAGAGTGAGAGACAGACAGACAGAGTGAGAGACAGACAGACAGACAAACAGACAGAGTGAGAGACAGACAGACACAGAGTGTGAGACAGACAGACAGAGTGAGAGACAGACAGACAGAGTGTGAGACAGACAGACAGAGTGAGAGGCAGACAGACAGACAGAGTGAGAGACAGACAGACAGACAGAGTGAGAGACAGACAGACAGTGAGAGACAGACAGACAGAGTGAGAGACAGACAGACAGAGATTGTATCTTTCCCAGAGGCCCATTTTAAACTTCTGTAACGGCGCTCTGTAATCTTCCTCCAGCAACTACGGTCCCGCGGTTAGCGATGTCACTCGCCTGCCTCTCAGGACACACAGTGTGTGTGTGTCTGTGTGTGTGTCTGTGTGTGTGTGTGTGTGTGTGTGTGTGTGTGTGTGTGTGTGTGTGTGTGTGT
>JAOUQX010000020.1:249165-262299 GCA_028566295.1 Liobagrus marginatus | reverse complement strand
CATCAACATACAATCTTAAACCGCCCCCTAGTGGCATTAGCATGCACTAGCACATGAGTGTATGCAATATACTACATTTGCTTCGTATGGAAAAGCTTTTCTTCATCTGTATTAATCAAACAAGTGTCTGTTACCGTGAAATGTAGAGATGATACACATTATTTTTCATTATGTTTTTAAAGAATGAAAAATAGTTTGTTTACCTTTGTTAAAGCAATCAGAATATATGTATATAAAATATATCTTCCTATTTATAAAATATTAAATCATTTTATTCAGCTGTGTTTTTTGTTTATTTATAACTTGCTTGGTATTAAACAAAAAAAAACAGTGTGTCCTCGCGCGCCCCCTGCAGGTGAACCAACCTGAAATGTGGTCAGATTTGAGCAAGCGCTCGTGTTTTCCTTTTTTATTTAATTTTTTAATAAACTCAGAATAATCATCAATTATAAGAAGAATATTTTTATTAATCCCGAGTGGGGGGGGATTGGGTACTCTTTTTTTATCGAAACAAACCATAGTTTCTCTATGATTAACGCTAAAGATCAGAGTTGCGGTTCAGAGCAGACACACGCACTTTCTGTTCTGTTCTATAAATAAATTGGATTAAATTGATTCATAATGACACTAAAACAATTATAATTTTTTTATATAAAAATTAAATAAAACAGAGGCATGACTCTTATTTTGTATTCTTGCCGTCGCTCTGAGGGGAATTTCCGGCTACGTGCAGAGTTGACTTGTGAGTGTGGCGCCGATTACTAATTATATAACTGCAAATAAATCGCTTAAATAAATAAATGCTTTAGTACTGATTTATGATCAATTAATTAAATTGGTGATGCAAGTTATTTATTAGTTTATCAGCTGTTTGATGGAAAATAAGCGCAACGTTTCATGTACGCATTAATGCTCGTCCAGCAGACTTGAATCGGTTAGCTGAGTCGATTCTTTGAAACCCTCATGAAAAAAATGTTTCTTGTATCCCATCAGTTTGATCAGTTATTGTTCTTTTTATTAATAACGTAATAACGGCTAAAAATATTCTTATTAAACCACACTCCAGCTTCTAATGAAGAGAATAACATCTTACAGTGTCATTACAAACACACCAGAGAGTAATAAGACTGCTTACATGAATAAATAAAATAAGTAATATAAAGGAGAGCGGGTAAGAAAGCAGGAAAAAGTAAATTGAGCGACAGGATATTCATATATTAAGCATGAAATGAAGTGTAATATAAAAGAAAGGGTGGGACAAGAGAATGATTGAAAGCTGCACAGAAAGAAATAATTAAATGAATAGGTAAGAAAAACGGGTTGTATGTTCGATTCTTTAACACCCTTAAGAATCGGTCTTAAACGGCTCACTGAGTCGAATCTTTTCCACCTACTGTGCACGAGGGAAAGAGAGGCATCTCTTTCTGCTTTATACTCCTTTCAGGTGAGACTTTAAGTGTTTTAAAATATAATACAAATTTATCTGGGTAAAAGTTTATTCATAATTTCTCTGTATTAATATTCCAGCTGTTCTTTACCAGGTGATTATTTTAGTGAGATACCAGGTGATTATTTTAGTGAGAATATAAATAGTACCCAGTGAGCTACTGCGGCTAACTGACTAAAACGTGCGTTAGCATTAGCGCAGAATAGCATTAGCGCTGCGGCTTTATAATCAACCTAAAGTCTATTAAAATCTGTTTATATATCTATAAACATATTTGTATTTATTTATATAAAATATATATCTACTAAAATATATTCTCCGGCTTTAATTATTAATATGAATAAAGTTTATCATATTAATGACCTTTTCAATTATATTTGTATTGTATAAAATGAATTAATTTGTCACACCGGAAGTGTAGCTGTACCTCGAGCTCACTATTCTCATTTAATATCAAACTAATAACTCGAGAAATAAAACGAAAAACATTTGTTGTTGTTATTATTGTTATTATTGATAAATTTAATATTTTTATAGTAGCAAAAATATTGGCACCTTTTATGGCCAGCCACAAATATTTAATGAATAATTAAATGAGTTCATGTTTAAGAAACATTTGTTATTAAACACAAACATAAAATATTAATACTTTGTAAAACACTTTATATTGTTTTTCTGGTGTTTTATTTTAATAATCATTAATAATTGTAAATTGTATCTTTACATCTGTTAAAGTTTGACCTGTGAAATAATCACAAATCATTTTTCACATCCTCCCTCTTGGTTTGTTTTATTTATTTTTATTGAGTTCATTTTTAACATGCTGATGATAAACTTGTTTATGTAACGGAGTCGCCGCTGATGTTCTTAAACAAATAAACAGCTTTAATGTGAGGGATCTAATCTGCTCTATTCCCTTTCTTCTTCTGTTTTACATTGGTGCCATATTTTAAAGATGAAACTGTTTCTATATTATTATTATTGATTATGATTACAGGTGTTTACACACTGATCTCTGGTCTGCGTGATGTTGTGACCCTGAAGCTGTCGCCTCGGCGCCTCTCTGTCTCATTTCATCCCTTTTGTTGTTTGATGTCAGCAGATCGATATGTGTGTGTGTGTGTCCCCGTCCGGGGTTTGAAATGAATACAGCGGTGTCCATAATTCAGCTCACTGTTGCTGACTGTGTGTGTGTGTGTGTGTGTGTGTGTGTGTGTGTGTGTGTGTGTAAGTTAACGAGTCGTTAAACAGGCCGGGTTTGTCTGATGAAAGCGCTGCAGAGGGAGAGGAAGTGGCGGTTCTTCCTGTTACTCTGGCAGGTTTGCAAACGGCTGCGATTGTTGCGTTACTTGTTTCTAAACCTGTGTGGTTTCAGGTTTTGAAATGTTGAGCAGGAAGATTGCGTTGAAACCGATCTTTAGTTCTGCAGTTACAGTCAACGGCAATGAAGCTGCAGAAAGGGTTCTTTAGCGCGCGCGCACACACGCATACAAAACACACACAAAGCAGAGTACATCCCAGCAAAATATTTACATTAAAACGTTAAAACAAATTGTCTTTGTTTTAATTACTTTTCCCAACATGAACAAATCTCCAGCTGTTTTTATAACTGTCATTTTTTATGATTTTATTAAACTACTAAAGATAAGTTTTTTAATAATATATCCAAATGTGAGCTGTGAGTTAAATGTTTTTGTTGGCATATCCACAGCGGTGCTTTAAATTACTCGTTAATATTTGTTTATTTGATTTTTCAGTGTGCGGCTGGAAATCGATTTCATTCTTGATTTTATTGATTTGTTTTTTCATCTTATCTCCATCTGGCTCCGTATCAAAGTGTATTTTTGTAATGTTTTATTTATTTACCTTGATCTTGACCTTTGACCCCGGCGCCGGTTTAACGAGTATAAAACACAGATGCAGGACAGACTGTCGCTCAGATCACAACGTTTAGCTTCAGCTCGACATAAACGTTTGTTTCATTGTTCATCTTTTGTTGTCGTGTTCCTTCGCAGCTCCACGATGGCAGGATGCATCACTCAAGCCAACGTCAAGTTCTCCAACATGGTGAGTTCAGTTTCTCTGACAGGAGATGGCTTTTTGTTGTAGTCGTTTTTGGGATTCGATCTGAATTTGGTGTGAATTTTAGATCCGTAAGGGAAACGGTGCGTACCAAGACCTGGTTCAGGATCAGGACGACGTTGTGGATGGTCACGACGTAGCGGTGGAGCTGAAGATGTCTCCCGATGGAGAAGAGGACAGAAAGTGCTCTCAGAAACTGCGCAACTCAAACAGGAAGTGGAAGAGCGTGCCGAAGATCGCTGCCTTCGTTATCGTCATTTTCTTTACCGGTGAGGTTCTGCGTGGCGCCCCGTGACCTGGTTTCTCCACCCGACGGCTTTTATTATTTACACAAAAACATAGTGTTTGTATTTTGAAGTGTTAATTTTTTATCCGTTTGTATTTTTTGTCCAAATCAGGGTACCTTTTCGGTTACGTAACGCACCGTAATCCCAGCAGCGGTAGCGGCAACACGACCGTCGCTATGACGACGTCACCGATGAGTTTAAGCCACGTTACTGAGCAAAACGACGAAGCGCCGGAGACTGAATCGGACAACAACAACAAACCTGCTGAACGCTTTGTCTCCTGGAGCAACATCACGGCGGTGCTGAGAGAGAAACTCACAACCACCGCGCTGCAAAAATCCCTACAGTGCGTATTTATTTATTTATTTATTTATGGGGGTGAAGTACAAACCCCATTTCCTGTTTAACTTCTGTAGGTTTTGTAAATTACAAAGTCGTAACTGCTGCGTTTCTGCTCCTCTTTCTGCAGAGACTTCTCCTCTCAGGACCATCGTGCTGGTAGTGATGGAGATCATAGCCTGGGCCAGAAGGTGTTGGAGAAGTTCAGAGGTTTCGGGATGGGCCAGTGGTTGGACGTACACTACGTGAAGCTGCAGGTGCCGTCCAGGTGAGTGTCGGTTTCTGGGGTTGTGTGTCGAGTGTGTTTCTCGCTTATGTTGCCTCTCGTTTATGGACAGTGAGAACAAAGTGCTGATGGAATCCCAGACCGTTGGAAGCCCCAAGGGGTATTTAGCCTACAGCGCTACCGGAACCAAACAGGTGGGTGCCAAAACTCGTACCAAAGTTACGTTTAGTCAGGCTCGTATAAAGACAGACGTTGTCGTAATGAGTGCTTTTGTTTGTGCCGTGGTTTTGTAACTCACCTGGCGAGAGTTCTGATGTTCCTGCAGGGGAAAGTGGTCTACGCTAACTACGGCCGAAGAGAAGATCTGGAGTACCTCAAGAGCCAGGGCGTGGCTTTGGCGGAGAACATCGCTCTGATGAGAGCTGGAGAACTCGGCATGGCTGAGAAGGTACCCGAGATCTCATTAGCACATCTGTGGAAGCTCACTTCCTGTATTTTGTCCTGAGTTTGGGGTCTGTTTCGCCGACGTCCAGGTGGACAACGCGGCCCGGTTCGGTTTAACGGCGGTTCTGATTTATCGAGAGCCGAATCACGAGGGAGAACTCGACACCGAGCTCTACGGCCAGGTGAGTGTCCATCCGGGTGATCTCCCTCTCATTACGTCTCGCTTTCTTCTTATCTAAATCGTCTCTACTCGTCTTCCGTTCCAGGTTCATCTGGGAACAGGAGATCCTTACACTCCGGGGTTTCCTTCCTTCAACCACACCCAGTTCCCTCCGTCTGAATCCTCCGGTCTGCCGAAGATCCTGGCTCAGACCATCACCGCGGAAACGGCTCGCAAAATCCACCTGTAAGTTTCACGCCGCCGAGTCTCCGCCTCGGCACGCTGCTGCGCTTAAACTCCGCCCATTTTCACAGAAATGTAATCGATGACCTACAGAGACTCGGGCCAGGGCGCCGTTATTTTTGTATCCGACGTTAGCTGGATGTTTGATGCGAACTTTTTTTGAATTGCAGGAAGATGAGAGGAAAGGATGCGCCTGGGGATTTTGCCGGAACGCTGCCGGGGGTCAGTAAATACACGCTGGGCGGAGAGACGAACGTCACGGTGACGGTCAATAACGTCCTCGAAGAAACCAAGATTTATAACGTGTTTGGGGTCATTAAAGGCTTCGTAGATCCGGGTGAGGAGATGGAGCACATGTACACGTGGTGCTCAGGAGCGAGTCGGTGGTTATCGTAACCGTGTGTGTGTGTTACACAGATCGCTATGTGGTGCTTGGCGCTCAAAGAGACTCGTTCGGTCCCGGCTTTGCCCGTTCCACCGTCGGCACGGCGCTACTGGTGAAGCTCGCTGAGGTCATCACTGACATGATGAAAGGTTAGGAGAACCATGGAGATGTCCGATCAGTGGGTAGACCAGTGTTTGACCTGATTTAGAGATACACACGGTGGGTGGGGCCAATGACGGTGGGTGGGGCCAATGACGGTGGGTGGCTGTATTGCAGTAACGCTGCTGTAGCGTAAACTCTAAACGTCTGTGCAGACGGCTTTAAGCCGAGGAGGAGCATCGTGTTTGGCAGCTGGAGCGGCGGAGATTTCGGCAGCATCGGCGCCACCGAGTGGCTCGAGGTGAAAACAAAACTTTTCAAATAAATGTAAGCCTCGACTGAGTTACGGAGTAGAAACCCCTGCAGTGTAACAATCATCGGCTCTGTTTCCTCACACAGGGGTTTCTCTCCTCACTGAACCTCCGAGCTTTCACCTACATCAGCCTGGACGCCACCGTGTCCGGTACACACACACACACATCTGCCTTTTGGAGTTTTATTTTAAGAATCAGCTAGTAAATCAAATCAGTCACTTATTGTGTTTTGCGTAGTGTGTGTGTACAGCTTATTGAAAACTGACTGTAATTGTAAGGTCTAACTCCATGTGATGTCTAATGTGTGTGTGTGTGTGCAGGTCTGAAGCGTTTCAAAGCCTCTTCCAGTCCACTGTTACACAATCTCCTGAGGGAAACTATGGACGAGGTGTGACGTTACGTCTTGTGATTAAGTATTGGTACCCCCCTCCCTCTATGCCTCTAACCAGTTCCCTTCTAATCCCCTTATAAAGGTGTCTAGTCCTAGGAATCAGAGACTCACCATCACGCAGGACTTCGCTGCCTCAGAATGGACCAAAACAGTGTGAGTACACACACACTGAACTCCTGAAAGAAAACTAAAGACGTTCCATAAACAATGAGGAAATTATAAACATATAACATTACAGACAAATGATCTGAACCGCAAAAATAGTGACACGAATAAAAACGAAAACCGCTTTGTAATGTTTTCCGCCGTCAGTCTGGAGCCCATGGTGATGCAGGACGGAGCCTTTCCCTTCCTGACCTTCTCTGGAATTCCGTCCGTCTCCTTCCGCTTCGTCTCAGACGCTGTGAGTTCGCCAATTTATTCAACAATAACACTGTTAATCCGTTTCATACGTTTATTCCAGATGTTCCTTACTGTCCTGCACATCGGCGCTAAACGAACCAGAGTATTTTAACTAGACATGAAACAGAATGTTAAAACGAGTTTAAAATCAACATTTTAAAATCTTTAAGTGTCGTTTGTGTATTTATGTAATTTGATTAACAAAAACATTTTTCAAATTATTTTTAATAGAACTTAAGACATTATTAAATCTCACGTTTTAATTTTGTGTTCAATTTATTTTTTATTTGCTGACATTTTTTAAACATTAAAGTTTAGTTTGTATGTTTTTTTATTAGCTTTGTTTTTAGATAACTTTTTTAGATATCTTTGTTAAAGCAATTAACCTGCTGTAGATATTTAGGACCTTTCCCTTTCAACCCACTAGAGGGCAGCATGGTGCATATTTGGGACGCGTTATAATGACCTGGTTGTTGCATCTCATAGCAGTTATTTTAGTGCCGGTACATCCACCTGCTTGTTTGTATGTAGTAAAAACACTGGTCAGGGGCGGAGATGCTGCTGTATCGAGTTCACGTGTATATTTGTTTGTATGCTGATTGATTGATCGATCGATCTGCTGTCCCTGTTCTGTCCTGCTCTAGAAGTCTTCAGAGTATTTTGGAACCGTTCTGGACACCAGAGAAACGCTAAACATGATCACCGAGACGAAGCTCCTGGACGTCTGTGTGTCTGTGTCTCAGCTGGCCGGACAGATGGCACTGCGGCTCGTCCACGATCACTTAATCAGACTGGACATTGGCGAGTACAGGCGCATCATACTGAAGAGCATGAAGAAGATTAACACCGAGATCGAACAGGTACGTTTCCTGTTATGCCCTCGTGTGTTCATGTTGAGGTGGGAAAGCTGTTTGTTTCGTGTGTGTGATGTGTGTTTGTTTTTCCCAGGTTGAAGCTCTCCACGCTAACGCGTCCACCGTACTCCAAGACAAGTGGCTGAACGTTGCCGTGGGCTCGTATTCTCGCGCCGTTTCAGCTCTGAACAACGAGATCAAAAACAGCGACCTGACTGTAGAGGAGACGTGCCGTCAAATCAACGACCGCATCATGAGGGTAAAAACAAAACAACTGACCAATCACGCACCACCTACTGCCTTAACATCGAACATATCCACCAGGGGGAGCTCCTGTTCCATGTCGTGTAGGGTAAGTCCAGTTTTCTAACTGTAGGGTGTGTTTTTGGGCCGCAGGTGGAGCACAACCTCCTGTCTCCGTACGTCTCCCCGAGGGACGTCCCGTTCCGTCACATCATCTACGGATCTGGTAATTACAGCGTCGGCGCTCTACTGCAGCACCTCAGCGCCCTGAAACAGAGGGCTGTGGGTTCTGACGCCGATCTGTTCCGGAACCAGTTCGGACTGATCACGTGGACCGTCCAGAGCTGCGCTAACGACCTAGCAGGAGACGTCTGGGCTCTGAACAACCTCATCTGATCCCCCAGCGTCGCTGCACACTAAGCCCCGCCCCCACCCCCGGTGCAGTCCGGTCCCACGGCGCGTTCGCAACCAAACATTAGTTACCTTAATCGTCACCTTTTTTTTTATTTTATTTTTTTTATTTTTATTTTTTTTATACAGGCTTGGCTGATACGCTAATGCTAGCAAATTGATGGATCTATTATTAGCCCGACATTCGCGTGAGAGTTTATGGATAATCCGCGCATGCTTTACGACACGACATGTTAGCGATACTGCGATACGTTTATCAAACGAATACCTCACACGTCGCTCATCATCCAACGTTTAATAACGTTATTACTGAATCCTGCTGAATGTGTTTATTTAATGAACTCGTATAATATACTGTCACTCGTTTAATCTGATCGATCGGAACGTTTCATAATCAATCAGCAGGAAGTCCTGGCTAATTCTCCATAATGAAATGATTTATATCCGGCTGAAGCACACACTGTTCAGGACACCTGAGCGGTCAGAATAATTAGTCGTTAATCAGATCGTTAATTGTGCTTCAGTCAGTTGCACTTAATCGAGAGTTAATTCAAATCCCTGCAGAGGGACAAAAAAACTGCTTTCTGATGGTCTGGTTTATAATTTCGACCCTTTTTGTAGGAGAGAAATGTTTGAATGTGTTATTATTTATTTATCAGTGACAGCGTTCACTATAAATGTGTTTTTGTAAGTTTTTTTACATTATCGGAAGCAGTGCCTTCCATAATCGCGACGGTTATACCGTCAGTTTATTACAGCAGCATCTGCTCTGAGGAACACGTCGTTACCCAACAAGCAGGCGGCAGAAACCGCCGCACGCTCCTACGTTACCGTACCAACCGTAGATTAGCCACAAACGTTACGGTCATTTGTTGGAATTTCTCCAGGAATGGGATCTCAAATCTACGGTGGCTCAGAAGTTCAAAAAACAAATCCCAATTCTGAAAACGCAGACAAACCGGAAGAGGTAGCTCTGACTTTAGGTATTGCTTGGCTCTGATTGGACGAGGCATCTGGTAATCAAAGGTAAACAGGAAGTCATCGTGTTACTGACTTTGATTCTTGTCTGCGTTTTAATCCACACGCAGGTGTTAAGTCTAATCCGAACGGCGTTCGTAGCCATGATTGTGGACAAGCGGTCCGTCGTAACATAGCATAAAGATTAGCCTTCGCTCGCTAACATCTAGCGCTAGCCTGCTGTACTTCCTGTATACCTTGATTTCAGTGGTATTCTCTAATCGGAACGTGTTGCGGCTTCTGTGGCCAAGCTCGTTTTAACGGGACGTGTTTCTCATTCTGAAACGTTATCGGGAGCAGCGTCTCCCATAATGCACCGTGTGCAGGTAGTTTTTGTCTACCGGTGTGTATTTATCGGGGGCAGTGTCCCTCATATTTCACTGTATGGTGGAGATGATTATCGGGAACAGTGTTTCCCATAGTTTACATATTTATGTTCTGTTCTGCTTTTAGGCGACTTTGTTTCAAAGTGTGTTTGTTACACTGTAATGGCAACCCATGGTCCTTTTTAATCTGCTTTCTGCTATCTGGACACACAGACTCACTTGGTCAGATGGTATCTTCCAGCTTCTGATTTACTGAACACATCTGAGCCAGGTAATCAGCAGTGTGTGTGTGTGTGGAGCAGGGGGAGTTAGAAAACACTCAGGGCAAAGGAACGTTAGGAATACAGGTTGCCATCGCTGATATTCCGTTAAGTAGCTCAGCGTTTTCAAGCCGTTTATTCTCAAGTGTGTGTGTGTTCTGGAGTTTCCTGACGAGGGTTCGTCTTGCTTTTGGTTCTCACTCAAATATAGTCCTCGTACCGTCTAAAGGGGGTCGCTCGCCCCGTCTTCCTTATTAAAGATAAATAAAATCACACGCGCACTTTTATTTTACTTTTACTTCCTCTGTTTATGTTCTGTAAAGCTGCTTAGAGACAGTTCTGTTGTTCTAAGCGCTAAACAAATAAAAAATGTAAGCGTATTTCAATCGAGTTTGCTTTCACACCTTTTAAACCGTGTTGAATCGGAATCGGAGTTAAATCGATTCTTTTGATTTGTTTTCCGTTCGCTTTGAATTGGGGATTCGTTAAATCATTTTAGAAACACATTACTGTTGTAAGGGGCATGTTAATAATGTTGATCTGATTGGATAATTAAATTAAAAGACTCATTTAAATGTATTTTACCCAAACACATGTCCACAAGTGAGTCAAGTCAGAGTCAAAACAATTTTGACTCACCTCAATTGAGTTGATGCTTATAAGAATCATGTGCGAGAACACGGAACACTGCAGTTGTGAAAGCAGACATAATCTGGTGCTTAAGTGTGTGTGTGTGTGTGTGTATGTAAAAAAAATCTGAAACATGTTTGTGGTGGGTGTAAATTTTGATTCGCTCTTTAATGCAGAACTGATTCTATATCTTAGTGTGTGTGTGTTCTCATGCTGAGCTTATTGGGCCGTGTGTGTGCATAAATATGAAGCTGTAAGCGTCGTACTGATTAAAGATCCGTGACGTTTCATCATCAATTAAAATTGGAAAAGACTTGTGTCCAATAAATGTGTTATGCTTCATTCCCGATTCATGGTGTTTTATTTGAATAAATGTTTCTTGTAGACTAATCAATATAATAAATGTTCAGCATTAAAGTATTGGCACCCCTAAGATTACAGATACTATTACCAAATCAAACACATCTGGGGTTACTGCTGGTTACCTCCTGACAAATCAGAATGGAGCATTCACCTGCGCTGGGGTGTGAATAACAGCAGAGCATCATGGGAAATGTTTTATCTTTTTTAATATAATGGCCGTCGCAAAGCGCGCGTGAAATCAGTGGATGTGGCAACGTGCGGCTGAACGGCACTGTGTCTTTAAGACCGGGCATGTGGGCGCACGCGCGTGTGTCTGTGCCCAGTTAAAGCAGGATTATCCTAAGCGCGGTGCTCACACACACACACACACTACAGGAAATAAACCTGGGGTTGAGGAGAATGAGATAAGCGCGTGCTGAATCCGATAAAGGTGAGTTTCATCATCATCGGACGTCATTTAGTTTGTAAGTATGAGCGAATTAACGCGCACGGGCGCGGTATGCTTCGTTAGAGGATATCGTGTGTGTGGGCCTCTGATGAAATCTAATAACATGTAAAGTAACAGTTCACTTTATTAGGAACAGCTACTTAACTGGAGTCTCTGTTGTTCTGCAAAAAGTATTGGCACCCCTCTGCCCTATCTATGAATGAAACAGCTGTGTGCAGTGATGACGTAAAAACTCCTTTATGCTGATGTGGGATGTGTAACGTGACTGCGTTCACACTGGAGACTCCTTCCGCACGTTTAAGGACTTATTTAAGTGGAACATCCGTAACGAGCTGTTACCATGGAAACGATCCCGTAGCAGAAGAGCGACTTTATATTATATGATATAATAAAATAATATAGTATTATATAATATAATATAGTATGATATATAATAATAATAATATAATATAATATTATATAATTCTGTGACTCAACAATTTTGGACCAGAATTCAAAACACATCAGTACTGGGGATCAATAAATCAAATCAATCTGTCCTGCTGTTTGCTCTCCACAGGGAGTTCTACGAGTGTGTGTGTGTGTGTGTGTCGATGTGAGGTTGTGTTTTGGTGATTAAAGCGTCCGCGTACCCTTGAGGTCGAAGCTCAGCGTCATGACTCAGCTAGAACGAGCGAATCAGTGTGTGAAGAGATGCTGGAGTGAAGGGAGAAACGGAGAAACAGATGGCGCGAGAGGACGGATGCTGATGAATGATTGATGCTTTGTGGAACGATGCAGCGTTGTCATGGCAACAGCGATATTTTGGACCAAGGACTCTCGGCAGTTTACTGTGAAACCAGGACGTGTCTCATGGGAGAGGAATTCCGAGCATGCGCTTTATTTCTGCTGCAGCCAATAGAAAAAGAGTCGAGTCTCATTTTGACTCTCTGAATTTATTAACCGGATTCATTCGAATCACTCGCTTTAATTAGTTCTCAACACAACCGGTTTTAGGTTGGGCGGGACTTCCTGTGGTCAGCATGTGATGTCACAAAATGAAGTCCAACAAAGCCCAGCTAAGGGCATGTGTATACCTGAGTTCTGTCAATCATTTTGAAGTCAAAATATAGAAGTGTCTGACATATAGTTTGTGTGTGTGTGTGTGTGTGTGTGTGTGTGTGTGTGTGTGTGTGTGTGTGTAGCAGTCATGCAGGCAGATGAGGGGACAGAGTGGCTTACGGAGCTGCTTACAGATGTGCAGCTGCAGCAGTATTTTATACGAATCCGAGACGAACTGAACGTCACTCGACTCTCTCACTTCGACTACGTAAAGACCGAAGACCTGGAGAAGATCGGCATGGGGCGACCAGGTGGTCATCACACACACGTCACACACACATCACACACGTCACACACACACTTCCTACTCACAGGTTCTCAACCTCCAACACAGATTTATGACTCGTTCAACATCAGTTTTGTCAAATATTATAATAAAATCTCTCTCTCTCTCTCTCTCTCTCTCTCTCTCTCTTTGTCTCTCTCTCTTTGTCTCTCTCTGTGGTTTCTGAAGGTCAGCGGCGTTTGTGGGAAGCGGTTAAGAGGCGCAGAGCGATGTGTAAACGCAAGTCATGGATGAAGGTACAACACTTTCCCTCCTTATATCCTCATCACCATCACCATCATCATCATCATCTACACCATCATCATCATCATCTACATCATCACCATCATCATCATCATCTACATCATCACCACCATCATCATCATCATTATCATCA
>JAOUQX010000020.1:152635-163167 GCA_028566295.1 Liobagrus marginatus | reverse complement strand
TACGCTAGGGACGAGAACCCTAGCCCTTACGCTAGGGACGAGAACCCTAGCCCTTACGCTAGGGACGAGAACCCTAGTTAATTATGGTGGTTGTGATATCTGAAATAAGGGGAACATTTATTATTATTATTATTATTATTATATTAAAGTTTTATGATCCAGCCCTCGGTGACGTTTCTTACGAAGTTAGCCGAGTCGAGGATTCCGTCCTCTACAGGATGTGTGCAGTCCAGCGTGAACTTCCATGAAACTCCTTTCCTGATCTTCTGTCCTACAGAGTGAGTTCTCTGGAATAAATAAAATTTTAAACATGAGTCACTGAAACCCTGAAAAAATATTTTAACTGACAATCGTTTAAAAGAGAGACGGCTTTGTAATAACTTTAATAATGTCCTGATCCATGCGGTTTTGTGCGGCGCACGTGCGCTGATCTGTCAGAATGAACTTCCCGATGCCACGAGCTAATTTTATATAAACATTCGGCTTTAAAAATGTTTAAGTTAAAACGTTTCGGCACAAATAAAAGAACACGTTAGAAATGTTTTATGGAGATCGGAGTCTCTGAGCTCATACATACCGGCGCCATGTTGAAGAGAGCGAGGTTAAAAGGAAGTGACGTCACCACGCATGCGCTTTTGATGACAGAGAATGGCGACTAAAACCACGCCCGCTTTATTAGTCCAGTTATATGGGGCATAATATCGATTAAATCGTTTACAAATAATGTACACAAAACGCTCAATGTGTCACGAACACACTGTCTCCGTGTGTTACTTTTCTGTATTTTTTTTATACTGTATTCAGCTCTACTGCTGCCCCCTGCCGACTACCCTAAAAACAGCAGCCTTATACAGATCCGCGTGCGCTACGTTTACAAACTGTACAAATAAACTCAATTACAAATAAATTAACCCGTAGTTATTTTCCACAATCTCTGCATTACACTGAAAATGTTTTTTAATGTTCTATATTATAATTGACTTTTCCATTAAACTCCACATTGTGCTTTGAAATCGATAAAACCTGGAGCTATCACACACACACTGACATTCCTTTCCCTGCTGTAATGCAGGTCATAAAAAACCTACAACTACTCTGAATATATATTTATTAAGTCTTGAAAAGAAACAAGCGAATGTGTGATTTATAATTAAAACCAGAAATGCTTGTTATAAATTAAATGTTTATATAAATGCCCAGTCTGGACCGGCTATATTCTATTCCAGATGTCTTATTCTACGTTTATTTGTAGCTGTGTAAAGTTGTGTTGTGACACACTCGGATTCTCCTAAAGAATAATAGTTTTAAATTAGTATCTTAAAACATCATTAGTTTCCGCTTCAATATTACAATTAAACTTATTAAAAAGGCATAATAAAGTAATAAACACTTTAAATGTTTCAACCAGACTACATCTAACCGATTAAATCCTAAACTCTTTGGAACACACACGTTTGTTCCTGTTGTAACTTTGAACAGGAACAGACGACACAAAACAGGCTTCAACACTTTATTTAAGGTCGTCTGCCAGCCAGAACCAGGCTGCTATTACGTTAGAGGTATTCACACACACGGTCATCACATCCTTCTGTCCCGGTCACAACGGAGACATGCGCTTACAATTTCCACCGACGGTTATTTCAGTCTTAGTGACTTTACTTGGAATAATAATAAGAAATCCCCACAAAGTTCCCAGTAGTACTCACCCTACTACAAAGTGCTAACTACCGGGACACACACACACGTCTCACTTTGGGTAAAGGCATCAACTGAGAAAACAGACCGTAGTGCTGAGACAGAACGATGTTTAAAAAAAAAAAAAAAAAAAAAAAGGTTATGGCACCCTTAAGGCAGCAAGGGAAGAAAACCAGGGGATGTGTCAGTGAGCCAATTCCTCCCCGACTTTAAAATACACGGCACCTTAGATTCCACTGAAAGGTAACGATTCTGCAGAGTAATCATGTGGTGTGTGTATTGTGTCATACACACAAACAGATCCTGCTTTAATGTTCAGGAATGTAAGTGACCAGATCTTCAGGAAAGAAAAACGCAGCAGAATGAAAAATCATCATAACCTAAAAACCCTAAAATAATTCTGATCCGAGTGAATGCCAAAACTTAAAATTAAGTTCTTAAAAAAGGCCAGAAGAGGAACTGGCGGGAGACACGGGGATGAACTAATATATATATATAATTAAAATAAAAAAACAGTGAGATTAAGGAGTTGTGTGAAGGCCAGAGCTTTGGTGAAGAAACAAAACCAGAAAGCAGGAGATTTGAATGCTGTGCATGTTGCAGCCTGAGCAGCCCAGTCTCTCTGTCTCACACACACACACACACACACTTCCTATTTGGTAAAGGCCTTGATGCCGACTGCAGCCTCTTCCCCCATCGCTGAGAGCACAGTGATCTACAGGAAGAGGAAAAAACAAACAAACAGCGCTTACACACTAAGGACCGGTACAGCGACACACATCACTAACACTTCACATGAACCAGAGCGGTCAAATCTATAATCAACATTAACCACCGTTTATCACAAACATTTACAATCAGGTTACAATTCTAATTCACTGGTCATCTTTCTTAAAAATAAATACAAATATATTACAGCTTTAAGAAGTTTTGGTTTGCTAAAATAATCAACCCCATACAACGTAAATAGTTTAGTCTTTGTTTTTTTGTAATCAGAGCTCCTGACAAACACAAATACCTAGTGTGCGCACACACACTTGGCAAATAAAGTTTCTTTTGATTCTGAAAGCAGAGTGTTTTCAGACTCACCATCATGTCTTCGCCAGCGCTGTGTTTCGCTTCAATCTCCTTGCCCAGGTCACCCTCAGGGACACGCAGGTCCTCACGCACGTCACCGTTGTCCATCATGAGAGACAGGAAGCCCTCGTTAATGTCAACCAGCTGTGTGTGTGTGTGAGAGAGACATGAAACGGTGTGTACAGAAAACACTCAGCATTGTGTGATTTTATATCAATTGAAGTATTTATGTGCTTTAAACTGATGCAGCATGATCCTCTTTTATCCCATAAATAGTACTGATCGGTTTAATGAATGAAGCAAAGCAAAACAACACACTGAACCCACACACATCTCTCCACTCATCACTCTGTAATAGGTGGAAAATAAAAAAGCTAAATTAACTCAACACCCACCATGTTCTAGTTTAACTCACCTGGAAGTCGTTTCTCTTTATGTTGGGCACATCCATGTTATGGGTGGAGGGACAAATATCTTCATACTTCTTATTAGTGAAAATGTCGATACCCACCAGGTGAACCTGCACAGGAGCAAGATGACTAACATTTAGGAAGTGATTCACTGTGCCACGAGTGAATCAAATAAACCCGATTCACTGATGAATCAAACAAAGTCACGGCCCAGAAATAACACTGAAACTATTATACCAGAGACCACGCTCGTCATTTATATTAAAAAAATGCGCGTGTAGTTATTTTGAAAACTGATTTATCACCGTAAGTTTTTTTGATACTGTAATAAACCAGACAGTTGACACACACCCTTAAAAAGAAGGGCTCAGAATCGTCTCCTGACCTTAGCATGGCCGTGTTTTCCAGTTTTGGAAGTGGACATCTCGACGATCTTGCAGGGACGGTTCTTCAGGAGCACGAAGCCGTTTTTACGCAGAGCGCTGCATTGCTGCGGATACGTCACAGAGGCCCCGGCGTCGCCGCTGGTAAAATCAAGATCGGGATCTGCCATGATGGGATCTAATCAAGGGGCACTAAAGAAGGAAAGACAAGAAAACAAGGAGAGACGGGATTATATCATGGCAGAAATACATTACAGTAAAGTGGTTTAAACTTGGTGCACATACAGGAGGTAACGCATGCGCTAACAGGAAGCAACAATGCACAGATGAACTAAATACTACACCAATTCCAGATGCGAGTCATTTCACAGGGGTTCAACTGGTATATACCAACTAGCATGCACTGCTAACATTTAAAATAAGTGCATTATTTCATAGATTTACAAAATAAAGGAATATTCGCACAAACTGGGGAGCATCTCCAGCGAAATGCACGTGCACAGCTTTGTACCGGTTTACGTCATAACAGCCTGCAGTTCCACAGGGCTGCTTTAATCATCATCATCATCATCCCAATGAATACGGATTTAATTCACTAACAACTTCAAACTGCTGGTGTATAAGGGAAATGTACCGCATCATGCTGCTGCTTTTAAACGCCCAAAGGCCGGCGGGAGTTAAAGCGCGACTCCGCGGTGACATGAATAACATTAAAGTATAATTCCGGACATTAACGGCGTTCCTTCGCCATATAAAACTATCATTACAGCCGTAAGAGTGGCCACGATACACCGCTTTACCAACTTTACATTTACCTCATAACACGAAAGGTGTGTGTGTGAGACCATGAGAGCTAACTCGCTAGCTAATACAGTACTAACTAGCATTAAAAACGGTATTAACACTAATTATGAAAACATACTGAAACGTTACTTCGCATCAGGTTTAAATGTAGACTCGCGCTATAACATTTAAAAATAGATCCGTTCACTTACATTAAACATGAAAATAATTTGCGTTTCTTCGCTAAACTATCAGCAGCTGCTACCTCGCTAAAAAATAACCGAACTCGATTATTTTGAGTAAAATCTCAACCACATTAAAGGACGCCACAGACCTTATAATTCTTCATTGACGGAAATTGTAAACTTAAAATCCCGCTTCAGTTATCCAGTGTTTGTGACCTGAGCGCGCGAAGGCCTCGTGCGTGTAGTATGTTAGCCACTCTGCTAACTTTGTTACTGCTTAAGCAACTAAATGAGAAACACCGCGCATTTTCTTTTCACACACTTTTACAAAGTTCAGACGCGATGCGATGCAGGTGCGGACTTTCACTTGTCAACACTCCGAGTGACACTTTAGACTCAGTTATAATAAAGAAAATCACATTTTTTTTTACAAGAGAAAGGCACGCGCCATGCAATACTTACTTCCAAGAAAAAAAGGAATGTCAGCGCGCATGCGCGCCCAATTTTACTGCAGCTCCTGTGTAGTGGGCGGGACCTATCTCTTGCTCTGCGTCACATACACACGAGTCGGCCGCGTGTCCAAACAGGTGGGTAAGCAGCGCCACCTATGGCAGGAAGCAGACACACAGGCTGCAATAAACATTAAACATTTAGTTATCAAGTTAAAATAAACGTTATCTCACTTAATTAAACTTGTGAATGTTGACACAATAGAAACGAATTACATTTAATATGACATCTTTTGTAAACACTTAAGTAATATTAAACGAATAAAGGAATAAATAATTGACAGCAGAATGTGGTTTAATACATCGATTTATTAAAAAACAGTAATGTTTTAATGCTTTTACATGGGACCAGAGGGAGAATATCTCCTGTGTTCAATCTGCATTACTCACTCGACATTCTGCCACCCAAATCCGGGACTTTAACCATTTCAACAGTTTAAATCATTTTATACCAAATTCAGACAGAAATGAAATACCAAAAAAAAAAAAAAAAAAAAAAAAAAAAAAAAAAGGAATTAAAATCCTGGATACACTTTATTGCTAATGATTCTAGCTTTGCTCTAATGTGATGGAGTGTTTCCATCAGCACTGATTCCTTTCCGGCCCACAGGCGAACAGAAACATGAGTGCTTTTACACCAGTAAAAGAAAACAAACCCAGAAAAAGGAAAAAAGTCACCACACAAAAGAACATCAGTTCATCATTGTGGATAGAATTCTGCAGTGAGTTTATAAAGAAAAGGAAAAAAGCATTAAAAAGTACAGGGATAAGAGGAGAAACAGGATAAAGTGATATTAGGCTTTAAAGCACTGATATTAAACATCTGTGACATTCTAATGTAGAGTGGAGCACGTTTCAGACCGATGACCAGCTAATCCAAAATACAGATATAAAACTCCTCAGAGAGAGAGAGAGAGAGAGAGAAGGAACCTGGCAGATACTGTCGCTCCCAAACACTACCACCATCCACAGAGGAACTGTACAACAAAATCACACCAGAACACACACACACACACACACTCTCAATCACTCAGACCTTGATTTCACCTGCAAATGACCAAAAAACTGCTTCAGTTTAATATAATGCAGTCAGGAACATGGAGGTGGAGCAGAATCACATCAGACCTCAGGCCTGGACTTATCAACGCTCACACTTTAATTTAGTTAGTTCCATCATCTTCATCATAACCTTCATCATTTGGAAGCTTTGAATGAATTCTCTTTCAAAAAACAATGAAGAGAAGAAACAGAAACAAACGAGACAAAAACCAACCAGAGTAGAAAAGCAGTCGCCTCGAATCGTCTAAATAAACCGAAATCAAATGATTATCACTATTATTATTATTATTGTTATTATTATCATCACTATTATTATTATCATCACTATTATTAGCAACCTTTTTTTTTTTTGCTGTATTTCAAAGTTAAAGTTTTATAAAAGCTTCAATTTTAATTCGAAAAGGAAAAATTAAATCACACTTTAAAAATGAAATGAAAATGGATTCATTATATTTTTGTTTTGCATCAGCCGGAAAATAAGCAAGTAATTTAAAAGGTTATTAATAAAAAAGTTAATATGAATGAATGGATTAATGATAGAAATGAAGACAAAAGTGAAATAATTTTTTTTAATGAGTAATAAAGAATGGAGACGAGACTTTAAACTTCAAATCACAGTTTTATGTTCATGAAGATTAAAATGAAGATGAAATTTAAATGTACACACACACACATACATTATTATGGTTTATTATTTCAATTTAATGGGAAATATTTTGCTCCTGTATCCTGACTCCTACACACACTGCAGTTTGTGATTGTTTATAAAAATGACGTGAGGTTATGATTGTTTATAAACATGACGTGAGGTTGTGATTGTTTATAAATGTGTGTGTGAGGTTGTGATTGTTTATAAACGTGTGTGTGAGGTTGTGATTGTTTATAAACGTGTGTGTGAAGTTGTGATTGTTTATAAACATGACGTGAGGTTGTGATTGTTTATAAACGTGTGTGTGAGCGACTGTGAGGAGGTGAGGGAGATTCAGAGGAATATCGAAGCACCGAAACCGTTTCTTTCTCAAATAATCAGAGCAAAAACACACAACCTCTCTGCTGTGTGACCAGATTCAGTCAGTGATTTACAACACACGCACGCACACACACACACGCGCACACACACACACACACACACACACACACACACACACACACACACACACAAAACAACAACTCCTGCCCAACTACTGCCCTGCTGCCTACCCAGGCCATCTTCCTGCTCACTATTATTTATTTATGTGCTGAAATCTTCCAACACAACTAGCTATTCAATAATAATGGATAGAACTTTATTTGATATAGAATATAAAATATGAATATATTATATAATATAAATATTAAATATTTGTAATGATATTTATCTAGCACAACCACAGACCGGTTACAGCCGTTATAAGAACTCATAATAAAGGTCTCAGAATCTTTTATGTAAGTTAATTTAAGTTAGCAAAATGTCTTTTTCTCCAATGAATGATAATTATATCATTCTAATTCATTTAATTTACGTTTATATTTACATTTACCGTATTTAGCAGACGCCGTTATCCAGAGTAACGTACAAACGTGCTTTAAAGTCTCCATCAATTAATATATTTCAATTCTGGTTTGTTGGATTAAAAGAAATGCTCCAAACATAAACCTGTTGAAAAAAGAGCAATTGTTAGCAATCTTTTTTTTTTATTTTATTTTATTTTTTTTTTTTTATATAAGTATACACACAGTAATCTCCACCAAAAATCCAGGACCTCATCTGCTTCTTTAGATTTTGAGTTTTAGATTAGTTTCTAGAAGGAAACAAGTAAAAGGAACAGTCTATCTCAAACTAATTTCTTTCCATAAATGCATGCAAAACCTTCATATAGGTGCTTTAAATGACACCATCCGGCTGAATTAAGCTTCTTTATACCACAGCATGGCTCGATTCTTGAATTAAAAGTGTTTTATATTCATTTTATATAACTATAGCACCGACAGTATTTTCAGGCTTGAAAATTTAAATTTGATATGATTAAGTTCTGTAATGTACATTTTAAGGAAGGACTTCCGAGATAGATACATTTGCGTTAATGATTTCTTGTCAACTTATCAAGTGGTGCGTATTTATTTGTTTGTTTGTTTGTTTATTTATTTATTTTGTGTGTTTGCTTTTTGCTTCTTTTATAACTGACTTTAACTGAAAAAAAAGGGGCTGCTTGTAAATGTATATACAGTAGCTGCTATAACGAAAAGTGAAAACAGGAGCGTATTTACATTTCAGCATTTAGTACACACGCCCTTATCCCTTATCCCTTATCCAGAGCGACTTACATTTAACTTATTTATCCAATTGAGCAGTTGAGGGTTAAGGGCCTTTCTCAGGGGCCCAGAAGTATCAAATTGGTGGAGCTGGGAATCGAACCTACGATCTTCCGATCAGCAGTCCAACCACTAAGCTACCACTTCTCGTTATTACTCCCCAAACTTATTTATCTCGCAGACGTTCCATAACATTAAATATAATAGATAAAGAGAAAAAAGTATTTTTAAATGATGTTTTAAAAATTGGATCCAAATTGCTGTGGTGTAAGTGGAATAATACACTTCATGCTGTGCTGTAATAGGACATCAACCCACTTACCGAATCTCACCACTTCATTGTGGATTATTTTCCTACTACAGCATGACCCGAAGCGTGTTATTCCTTATTTATTATCCACACAAGCTCCAGTTTAACTGGTGCAGCTCTGCATTCAATTTTGCTCTAAGCAATGAGAAAGAATGATACCAATCTGTACCAAGCTAAAATCTATTTCCTGATAGTTATATAGCGTCTATTTTTACCGTAATCCATGGAAAGGATTTTAAATGTGGTCAGACAACATAAATGTAGTTAATTCAATTCAATTTTAGTTATATAGTGCTTTTAATCATATAAATTGTCCCAAAGCAGCTTTACAGAAAATACAGAATAAGTAAAGTTCTGAAATGTGTGAAATGTATCCCAATGAGTAAGCCTGGGGCGACGACGGCAAGGAAAAACTCCCTAATGTAATGCAATATAATGTAATGTAATGTTAGGAAGAAACCTTAAGAGGAACCAGACTCGAGGGGAAACCCATCCTCATGTAGAGGACAGCAGAACGTGTAGTAACAGGTGCTATGCAGTCTAAATATAAACATATGGACATATGGTCAGTCTTGACCCGTCAAGAAGTTAACTACATTTTAAATCCTTGTAAAGTTCTGGATATGAATGAATCATTTTGAATGCCGCTGCTTATAAATATCATAATTCTAAAGTAAGCACTTCAGCCTGGTCAGCGCTGTGGTGGAGCTGGAGCTTGTCCTGAAATGTATATTCTCATTTTAAATATACTGCCAGTCAAACGTTTTTGATCATTTGGAGTTTCTTATGAGTCTTATTGGGGTTTAATTTCACTCCAAACTGCGAATAAGGAACGTTAAATCTTTGGGGAACTCGTTTACTGTTTGCTTAGATCCTAAATCAGGGTTGTATTAAAATCAAACATACCCGAAGACTAAATCTGTTGGGAAACGTATAAACAGTGCTAGTATTAACTGTAAAGCATAAATAAGTGCTATGCTAAGGGTGATAAAGATTTACATTTCTGCCATTTTGCAGATTCTGACTGACTTACATTTATCCTATTTATACATTTAAGCAGTTTAAAGTTAAGGGCCACGCTTGGGGTCCCCAGCAGTGGCAGCCTCCGATCAGGAGTCCACTACCACTTCCCTACAGAATATTTGGATAAATATATTTGCCTGTAGCTAAATATTCTACAGCTTAATGGTCCAGGGATTTGAACTCACAACCTTCTAATTAGTAGCTCACAACACTTTATCCAGTAAGCTATATGTTAATCAAAGATCGATACAATTGAAATCGTTTATTAATTCTAATACTGAAATCCGAAGTGTTTTGTTTCTTAAACGTGTTTCTTGGTTTAATTTGAGATTTTACAAATTCAGAATTCATAATCAAATATTCAGGATGGCAAAACATATGACTGGCAGTATACGGTGTATATGTTCAATAAAAACATCCATAATGTCATCCTCTTTCCTCTTATGATCTTTAGTGTTTGAGTTAATAATGCATATGGAGCTGTTTTTGGAGATGATTGCCATCAAAATAATTGTTTCAACGTTGCTTGAAATCCATCCGCTGCAGTCATAAATTTGAGGCTCTTGTCCGTTCTTTCTAGCTGTTTCCGCACAAAGTAAATGCACCCGGGCGTTGGGGCGGTTTGAAGTAGGATTAATGTCTCGTAAAATTTACAGGATAATAAATAAATGACTTGCAAGACAATCTTTCAGCTAATCTACCACGAATGTAACCTACATTACATAAAGGTAAAGTAAAGTAAAGTTGAGTTTATTGGTCACATGCACATCATACAGTACAACATACAGTGAAATTCTTTGATTCCG
>JAOUQX010000019.1:15331339-15347082 GCA_028566295.1 Liobagrus marginatus | reverse complement strand
TGTGTGTGTGTGTGTGTGTGTGTGTGTGTGTGTGTGTGTGTGTGTGTGTGTGTGTGTGTGTGTGTGCGTGCGCGCGCGCGTGTAGTTGTTGGGATTAGGTACGGCTCTTCTAGAGAGTGTGGATCCAAACCCTGAGAACTTTGTGTGTGCTGGAGTTGTTCAGACTAAAGCGCAGCAGGTCGGCTGCCTCCTGAGACTCGAACCCAACGCACAGGCACAGGTATGTATACGTCTATACACACTCACACACACCTTTCTCTCTTTCTCTCACTGTGTGTGTGTGTGTTCCCCAGATGTACCGGTTGACTCTGCGCAGCAGTAAGGACACCGTTTCTAAGCGTCTGTGTGACTTGCTGGCGGAACAGTTCTAAGACCACAGCAGACCAGCGACCCCCCCCCCCTCCCCTCTCCCCCACCGCAAGCGGAAAATCAACCTTCATTACATCATCAGCGCTGTCCTTCCTGGTTTTTAATCGGTGTTTACCTGTGTGCGTGTACCTGTGCTTATATTCGCAGTTGGTGTGTGTCGTAAAGAGTGAAAGGAAAGAAAGAGTGATCAATTAGAGAGAGAATTTTTTCCTTTTATGTCTTTCACTCTCTCTGTGTGTGCGAGTGTGAGATCTGAAACATTTCAACCTGTAAACATTCCTCAGATATATCCTTAGGACACACACACACTCGTGAGGCTGCACATGTACTGTTTTGTTGGAACATTCCATAATTATAGTGGGGCAAGAAATAAAACACTAAAGATCCAAGTCACTAAGTGTCTCTCTCTCCTCACGTGTCTCTCTCTCTCTCTCTCTCTCTCTCTCTCCCCTCACGTCTCTCTCTCCAGAGTGGATGACACTAGTTGGGGTTTGGTGTGTATTGTTTGTTGCAGGCCAGTACACTTTAGTGTGTGTGTGTGTGTGTGTGTGTGTGTGTGTGTGTGTGTGTGTGTGTGTGTGTGTGTGTGGCATTCCACAGCACCAGGTGAAGGACATGAACACAGTGTGAGAAGTGTGTGTCTGTCTGTTAGCTGAATGAGGAGCTGTGCTGTAGTGACTGAAGGGCAGAACCAGTGGGCCGCATGGGACCAGGGATGAGGGTGTGTCCTGTCCTACCTCCATGTTAGGAAATGTGTAACAGACACACACACTCAAGTCTCTTTAATGTGTGGCTGTAGGAGAATCTGTTCTTGTGGATTTTTCCTTGCAGATTAAGAGCCTGCTAATTTTACTGTCCTGGCGCGCACACACAGTGAAACATATGACAGACCTACGGGGGGTATCTTGACATTTCTTGTTACTTAAATGAAATCACTGTTTCATCTCGGACTCCTCGCTGTTCTATCATTGCTGTGTGCGTATGCGTGTGTGTTCAGTACCCGCTAGCAAATGCAGCCCCAGTGTATTGGTGTTGAAGCAGTCAGATACCTGTGTGTTAGATTACATTTACTCTGTACTGAATAATGTGAAAGTAAAACTGACATGTACTCCATCAGCGCCTCTGCCTGTCTCACTCTCTCTGTCTGTCTCTCTCCGTCTCTCTAGCTGTGTCTGTCTGTCTCTCTCTGTATGTCAGTCTTTGTCTGTCTGTCTATCTCTCTGTCTTTCTGTCTGTCTGTCTCTGTCCTGATGAGGAAGTGCACATTAATGCAGTACAGTAATATGATCATATTACTTCTTGTTCTCTGTATAAACAATGAAAAATGGTTATAAACACGCACATTTTGGATCATAACAACCGTTTCCAGATGTGTATTATATTAACGCAGTTATTCTTGTTTAGGAAGCTGGTGACGTCACCCTGGTGTCTAGTTTAATAAAGTAATCTGATTCTGTTAAAATCTCACCGTGTATAAACTCCTACCGGCAGGGGCGCTGTTACTGCGCCGTGGTTTAACTACTGTAAGTACTGAAGCTAAACGTAAACCACACCAGACTTTAATGTCGAAACAAATCGCTATCAACATAAATGAGATCATTTCGCAGTCCAGAGTTTAAATCTTAAAGACTTTATTCAGTTAAACAGTTTATTAATGCTCTAAACAATGTGTATACAACGTTTTCCTGCTCCCTCAGATCATATAGTATAGTATACATCAGTGTAAGATAGTGTACGTCAGTGTAAGATAGTATTGTTTATATATACTGTAGTGTACATATCAGTTTGCCAACGAGTCGGTACGTTGAACCGACTCTTACATTATTCCGTTCAGAATGTTTCGACACTAAACGAGTCAGGATTCATCTCACTACCCCACAGTATCATTAGATTCACTTTCACTCAATCATTTTTATTAACTTCTATTTTGTTGCCTCCGCGAAGTTTCTTCACAATATGTTCAACTAAAAATAAATGTCTTTATTCTTTTTTTCATTAAAAAACCGCAGGCGACGGATTAATATCTGAAACCGAATGTATGCGTTAGTATGTTTCAGACCTGAATCGCGTGAATCGACTCGTTTTACTGAATAACGTTCTATTCTATAACGTTCCACTTCTTTCTGTGGATTAGGGTGTAACTGCGCATGCGCATATTCTCACCGCTACAGCGCTCCTGGGGGGAAAACGCCGAGGTGGAGGAAAAGCGGAGCGCGCACGCGTGTCCGTCAGCAGTCCTGGCATCTGATTGGATGAAGATGACATCACTCCGTATTGTGGTATTATTAGCGCGTGGAATAGGGATTACGTCATGTTTTTTCTGATGTGCCTTGAGCAGGTATTAGATCTCCGACCACAGTCACCGACTCACCAGAACACGGAGCGCGAGACGGAGCGCGTGCAACCTCGTTATTACACTTCATCATTACTGAGCTCCTTACATCAGTATACTCTCTACAAACACACACATCATCTTCACTTTGGTGAGTAGTGTGTGTGTGTGTGTGTGTGTGTGTGTGTGTTATTGGCGATCACAACAACACCGCAGAATTGTCTGTTCTTTGCATTTGACTGCAAACACAACAATGTTATTAAATAATAAGAGTAATTATTTCTTCTTTTTATTATTATTATTAATACTGTTATTATTATTTTGTTATTATTATTAATATTGTTGTTATTATTTTGTTATTAATATTGTTATTATTATTGTTGAGTTGCATCTCTGCAGTAGACTGCATGCACTTCTACACACAAATGAGAACTTGGTGCTTATAGTATAAATAATTAATTAATTAATAAATAAACACTTGGGTGCAGCAGGGATTCAAAGAAAATAACCCTATTCTTTAATGTTTTAATCTTTAATTATATAATAATAATAATAATGTTTATATTGGCATCTGAACTGTGCTTGATGCAGTGTGATGATGGGTTGCTCTTTCTCTCTCTCTCACCGTCTCTCTCTCTCTCACCGTCTCTCTCTCTCTCTCTCACCATCTCTCTCTCTCACCGTCTCTCTCTCTCTCTCTCTCTCTGGGTGTAGATGATGGTGTTCCAGTCGGAGCGAGTGCCGCTATCCCGCATCCTGTCGCAGCTTTACCTGGGAGCAGAGAGTGACATCACACAAGTCAGTGTTTGTCTCTCTCTCTCTCTCTCTCTCTCTCTCTCTCTCTCTCTCTCTGTTAGTTTAGTATCTCAGATGTTGGAGCAGCTGCTGTGCTTTTAAAGCCTTTTATTTTATACAACACAAACTGTAGCCTAATAATAATCTTATTCTTATTCTTATTATTGTGTGTGTGTGTGTCTCTCTCTCTCGCTCTCTCACTCACTCACACTATTTCTCATGCATCGGGGTTGTGATTAATTCCCGTCCTGTCGTCCTGCTCTGACCCTTACAGGAGTGTCTGTGTGCTCTGACCCTTACAGGAGTGTCTGTGTGCTCTGACCCTTACAGGAGTGTCTGTGTGCTCTGACCCTTACAGGACTGTCTGTCTGCTCGGGGCATTTCGTACGTAGTAAGTGTGAGCCGCTGCTGCCCCGAGCCGCGGTTCCTGCCCCGGAGTCAGTTCCTGCGAATCCCCATTGATGACTCTCTGAGGGACGAGCTGCTGCCGTGGATCCCTCAGGCTCTGCGCTTCATCGGTGAGCCGACACGACCCACAATGCACTGCAGCTGCATGTCTTACATCATTTACTCAGTGGGGGACTGGGCGTGCTTTAACACATTGTGCAGAAGAGAATATTCTGTACTGATGTGTGTGTGTGTGTGTGTATGTGTATGTGTATGTGTATGTGTATGTGTGTGTGTGTGTGTGTGTGTGTGTGTGTGTGTGTGTGTGTTTTTCAGACAGTGCCATTTCTCTGGGCTGTTCGGTCATCGTCCACTGTGCTGCAGGAATATCGCGCTCTCCGGCTCTGGCCGTGGCCTACATCATGTACAGATTAGAGATGGACCTGGACCACGCTTACAGGTGATGATGGAGTTTCATGTTGGCAAACACATGGTGTGTGTGTGTGTGTGTGTGTGCGCGTGTGTGCGTGTGTGTAACACAGGTGTGTTTTACTGCTGCAGATTTGTGAAGGAGCGCAGACCCACGATTTCCCCCAACTTTAACTTCCTTGGTCAGCTCCAGCTGTTCCAGCACACACTGCCTGTAAAGTGCGCTGACTCTAACACACACTCCCATCAGCCAATCACGTGGGCTAACAGCAGCTCCTCCACAGTGCTAATAACACAGGACGCTTACCATGAGGTCAAAGGTCATGACACCGACCAGGATATCCGGCGCCCTGTGATCCAGACCGAGTTTACTTTATCTCTCTCTGACAAGCTCAGAACTCTGACCCTCAGCACCGAGCCGTCACATACACACACACACACACCACAGAAACCCACACACCTCCACATCCCATCGCTCTCAGAGAAGAGGAAAAGTCTCACTCTGTCTCTGACTCCGCTCGGCCCGGCTACAAACGCTCACACACACGCAAACGCACACACACCAGCAACTGCACACACCAACCAGCAGAGGGAGATGGCACTCACCAACTCCGGGCCCTGCAGTTCTCCCGCTGTCCTGAAGGGGGAGACCAGAGCTCTGGATAAAGATGTGAAGCTGTGTGTGTGCAGAGGAGCGCGTGTGTGCAGAGGAATGTGTGTGTGCAGAGGAATGTGTGTGTGCAGAGGAATGTGTGTGTGCAGAGGAACGTGTGTGAGATGCACCAGGACACAGAAACGAAGGTGTGAAGAGAAGACTCACAGGATGAAAGAAGAGCAAGCGAGTGTGAAGTCGGGGCAGCAGAGACGAGAGCGATGCAGGCCGACAGCGTCGTCACACACACTCAGCGTGGGCACTTCCACGTCTCACCAGCAGGAGGTGACAGGAAGCGAGCGGTCAGATGGAGCGGTGGAAGTGACCGATGGAGATCACAATCCGGCGTCTCGGCTTCACTTCACCATTAACAGACTGTTAGAGTGGGGGGAGGGGACACTGCTCCGCCTCATACTCACACCACACATCAAAGTAGACCACGCTGCCCTGTCCTACCGCTGCTGAACACACACACACTCACATACACACAGACTTGCTCACACTCACACACTCATACAATCATATACACATATACACACACATACACACACACACACACACAGACTTGCTCCCACTCACTTATACATATACACACACACACAGACACTCAGGCCAGTGGAGCACTCAAGCTCACCGAGACAAAATACTTCAATTAATTCCGCTAGTAAACAGAAGTGTGTGTGTGTGTGTGTGACACTGTATTATTATTTATTGATGATATATTTATAAACTGCATGTACTTTGTTCACTGTGTGGGTGAGGGTGGCTCAGTGGTATAAGGCTCTGGGTCAGTGATCAGAGGGTCGGGGGTTCAAGCCTCGCACCAGGTAAGCTACCATCATTGGGTCCTTGAGCAAGACCCTTAACCTCACTTGCTCCAGGGATGCCGTTTGTTCTGGCTGACCCTGCGCTCTGACCCCAGTGTATTCTGACAGGTATGCTGGAATATGCGGAAAAAACATTTCGCTGCATGTATGTGTATGTGACAAATAGGATCTGAAAATGTCCGTAATCATTCAGATCTTCAATTATTATTTTCATTAAAGAAAACATTTTACATTTCTGTTTCTCACAGTATGTGTGTGATTAAATCTGTCATTTATAGTAACAGGACACACACACACGCAACTTCTGAGTTCTGATCTCTGATTGGTAGACCGGTGTTAATGTGTTCTCTAGAACAGCGGCTCTAAACAGGTTTATATTAACACACTCGCTCTGATACACCGTCGTTACCGTAGTAACAGCTCACACACACACACAAACTGCACATACATAATAAAAGTGTAAAGTTTCTTGTAAGTGAAGTGTGTGTCTACGTGTGTTACTGTGTGTGTTGGTGTGTGTTAAAAGAACGAGCTCGTGCGTCGGGGGTCTATGTAGTGTTTGATGCTGAACGTTTGGAACGCATTAGTAATGGCGCCAGGCTTCTACGCGCGAGCTCGGGTCTGAGCACATGCGGCCGGATGACAGCACCGCTTGTCCGTGTGGCCTAATATGGAAAGAACGACGCGCGCGGGCGGCTCCGCCTTCCCGGAAGTGCTACAGGACGTGTACTTTCACTTTAAATAGCCTGAACTAACCATACCCTCAACCCCGTTCACGCGCACAACAATGTGTATTTTTAAAGAGTTTTGTTCCACAGATTTGTTAGTATCCGTGTCACGTGTGTGTTATTTAAATACTTTACACCACGCGTATATTTAACGCACACAAATCTACTCTGTTATCAATTTACATGTACGCCATGTTATACACACACACACACACTTATCGTGTGTGATTTACATTTATCGCTTTACATACGATTACGCAGTTAAGGGTTAAAGTCCAGTTTGGCGGTGGGGACGTGGGAATGAATATATGACCATCATCGCACACTATCAGTTATTAGCATCTCAGCTCAAAACACCACTATTACTGCGTGTGTGTGTGTGTGTGTGTGTGTGAGAGAGAGAGAGAGTGAGAGAGAGAGAGAGAGAGAGAGAGAGATTTTGAAAGCGGACAGAAGACACTCCCGAGATGTTAATCTGAAACGGTGGGCTGGGCATGTGTTGCCAGAAACACAAGATTCCCCGTTTTGCTACAAGTCAGCATCGTTAACACTAACCTGATCGGGTGATGCTGTGTGCTAGAAAGTATTTTTTTTTTTTTTTTTTTACAATTTTCTATACACATTATTTTATTATTATACATATCCTGGGACCTGAGGATAAGGAACAGCTACTTTATACACGGGGAACCATTTTGAGTTTACAGTTGTTGTAGATAGGACAGGATGCTAGAGTTTATAATTTTCATGTATTTGGATATAATATATTACTGACCATATATAATAGTTACATAAGTGTTATAGTGGTTAGAAAATGTGCTGAGCATATCTTTTAAATTCATGTATGGTTGATATACTTACATACTTGGCATACTACATACTTACATATTTGGCAACTCTGGAGAGAACGAAGAACAAAGTCGCCTCTAGCTACAAAAAGAGAGAGAGAGAGAGACACCCTCAGATAGACTCAGAGAGAGACTCGGCTAAGGAGAAATCACCAAGGGGGAAAAAATCCAGAAAACATTCCTGAAATCTCTGAAACTTTGTTCTGTTCAGTTGTAAACATGATTTTTGGGTTTGGGCGGCGGTATGTTTGATATGTGGAGAAAAAGTTAATAAATCAATCTGCGCTGTTAACTTTTAACTTTCGACACTTTAACTTTTCTACTCGCGAACTTTGGCAGAAGCTAATCAGGCTAATTCACTCAACGCGGCGGCGTAAACAAGGTAACACCTCTTCCAGTGTTCACCATTTATACCAGATCTTAAACATTTATTCTGTCTTAATGTAGTTAAATTAGTTAATTCTCATTTAAAATCGCGTAAGCATGAAGGGTTTGGGCGCTTTTAGGCGGCGCTGAAGGTAAAATTCAGAGCTCCGAGTGCTAACGGGCTAATCTGAGGAGATTCTGAATTCGTCAAGCGCGCGGCGGCTAGCGAACTGTTAGCTTCGTGTGTTAATACGGGCGAACGGAATGGTGGATACTTTTTACCATTTTTATTGATTTGCAATGGAATATACTTTAATTTTATTTATTTATTTATTTATTTTAGCTGAAGCATGTCGTCAGAAGAGGAGAGATACAAGCTGGTCGTTGTGGGTGGCGGCGGCGTAGGCAAAAGCGCCCTGACTATTCAGTTCATCCAGGTAAAGATCGAGAATTTAGAATCGCACACGCACACACACGCGCGGTTCAAGGAACTTATATAGATTGTATATGGGCACTGTTTCCACACTGAATTGTATTTTCTCTTACAGCCTGTCTGGTGTTTTAGTGTTCTGTTCCTTTTATACTGCAGTGATATGTATGTATTTTTTAATGATTGCTTTGTTTTATTTATCAAAAGGCAACACATTTTGATTGATGTACAACATCACTGAACAAGTTAGATCCTGTTCACTATAAATTGTTCCATCATCAGCGTTGTTCTTTTAATTCTGCTGAAATTAGTAAGATGGAAAAATAATCACACATTTTTGCATCGTAACCTAAAATGGTTTAAACTCGTCTGACATGAAGATGTCCAAAAAGTCCACTACATCTGTGAACTGTGATGAACAGGGCGGGGCCGTGCAGCTGCACTTCTGTTACAGAGAATCAGCCAATCAAGTTCAGTTATTGTGGTGTAATACTGATTAAGATGTTTGTGAAGGTGAGGATGGGTGTGTTACCGAGCCACTGATGAGTCAGGTGTGTTGCAGCAAGGTGTGTTTTCTTTCAGGCCTGTAGTTTATTTTTCTGAATATTTAACTCATTTAAAAACCCAAATGTTTTAGTTCCTCACATGCTGTTTGTGAGCGATGCGTAAGTACCGGTAATGTTTGTGCATATACTCTCCAGAAAGTATGTTGTACTGTAACTGATCCAGATTTACATTGAGACATGATTTTATTAAATGATAATCAAGCACCAAACAGATCACGTCTAAACAACTAGCCACTTTGAGGAACAAAGATCAGGAACCGAGCTTTTGAGTCGTACAACATGTGAATTGTCATTTCATCAGCCGTGGGGCGAAAAACGGTGTTTACTGTTTACAATAATTAATAATGGCGCAACAGACATTTGTCATTATTGTCCGTCCGTATGATTGTTCTGATGTTGTTCTCTTTCAGTGTGATGCTTGTTTTGTGTTTATACCAATTTAGTTCCAAGTGTGTTTTTAAACCATTGTTTAACTGAATGTTAAATTCACTTTTAATAGTGTTTGTAACGTTATTCCAGTGTCTCAGAAACGTGTATATCATATATTAAGGTAACAGTATCTTTAACATGTTGTGTAGTTCTAGAACGTCTAAGGGTCTTAATGTTGTTTTAATACCAGAGAACCTTTTTAAGCACACACACTTTCTCCATCGTAGACCGGATATTAATCCGGTGTGTTTCCGAGTTGGCCTTGTTACGTGTGGTTGTTTGTGCTTTGTGTCACTCGGTGTGTGTGATTGATTAGAATGTTGCAGGTGGTATGTGTATCAACATGTCCTCTCATGCCTGAGCCCGGCGGCCTGTTGGTGTGTGAGAGATGACATACCATCAGCAGTAACATCTGCCTCTTCTGTCCATCACACAGTCGTACTTCGTGTCTGACTATGACCCGACCATCGAGGACTCGTACACCAAAATCTGCACCGTGGATGGGAAGGAGACCCGATTAGACAGTACGTTGGTTAAACATTGAAGTCCCCTTAATGTTCTAAAGCTTATAAAATAAATAAATAACTCAGGAGTTCTCCTTTATGGCTGTTGTAAAACCTGTTGCCCATCCACTGAGGCTTTTTGTTGTTTAAGGACTCGTCTAGAACACAATATCTTAGCACAGAGCCCATCTTTAAAATGTGTAGTTTTACTGGCTATGTGTGAAACAAAGCTCCTGTGGTTTAGTTTAGCTTTTTTTCATTTCTTAGTGTTTAATGCCTACAATGAGTAATTCTTTGTGTGTGTTAGTTCTAGACACAGCAGGCCAAGAAGAGTTTGGGGCAATGAGAGAGCAGTACATGCGATCAGGAGAAGGCTTTTTATTGGTGTTTGCTCTCAATGACATTGGAAGGTGTGTGTGTGTCTCGTGTTTAAGTTGTGGGTTCTTCCTCATTTATTCCTGGTTAAAAACGTGTGTGAGTATCAGAGCTGGGTGGGGGGTTAGTGTTCTATAAGCTCAGTACTGCAGTGTGAAACGTTCTCTCTATGCTGAAGCTCTGACCCATTCCCATCTCTCCCACACAGCTACAACGAAATCCAGAAGTTTCACACTCAGATCCTGCGGGTAAAAGATCGAGATGATTTCCCCATGGTGCTCGTCGGCAACAAGTCCGATCTGGAACATCAGAGAGTGGTAAAGATTCCTTATGCTGACTGCACTACCATGTGTTTAATATGTTTATAAAGTGGAAGGATTTTACAATTTTCATTTAGATTTAAGTATTGTAAGGATGACACTGTGTCAGCGCGGTTATCAGTCCTGTCTCACAGTAAGAAGGTAACGGGTTCGATTCCCGTACAAGGTGTTACTGTGTGTAGTTTGCATGTTCTCCCTGTGCTTGTGCAGGTTTTCCCTGGGTACTCCGGTTTCCTCCTGTCTCCAAACACATGTGATTGTACATAGGTGAATGTGTTACTCTTAATTGTACATAGGTGTTTGTGTCTAAGTGTTAGTGCTGTGATTAACTGTTGATTGTACAGGATGTACCCTGCCCTAACTCGCACACTGTTAACTGGGATAGACTACAGCGCCCCCTAAACCCTGAACAGGATAAACACTAGATAATGGATGGATTGCTAACATTAATCGCAGAGAATTTTAACAGTACCATCTGGAGGTGTAAATGTGATGTTTGCAAACTTCACGTGGAGGTTCTGCTCCTTGTATGATGTAATTGACTGTTACCAAGCCCCTGATTGGTTGTGACCAAGGAGGTGTTTGATTGGCGTTCCACTCGGGTATTACATGTTTGACTATCATGCTAATCTCTCCATCCCTGACTGTGGCTTATTTAACCTTTCGGTCTTATTTCCTTATTTCTCACCTCAAACAAAACTAGCAGTTCCTCCTCTTGTGTGCTTTTGTACGTTCCTTAACACTTGGTAGATTATGGTCTGTTTACTGCAGCATGCGTGTGAGTTACAGGTTCAATGAAGTAAATTTATAAATATGGGGCCACATCCACTAAAACAGTATCGGGTCCATGAGTTCAGCTGCTTTCTTCCTTAATATCTTTAACTTATCTCTCAACTCTTCATCTTCCCCCTGGATTTAAGTTTTCTCCACATACTGATGATCATAATTGAGAATGCATCTCTTCCATTTTGGTGATGATGGCAGGCCATGCCCACCATGATAAAGATGTTGCGTTATTTCTAGGTTTCGAGGGAAGAGGCCATGTCATTCGCCAAAGAGAACCGAATCCACTATATGGAGTCATCGGCGAAGAACCGCTACAACGTGGACGAGGCTTTTCTGGAGGTGGTGCGAGCGATAAGGTAGAACTCGGGCTGTAACTGTCAGGACTGGTTTTGGATATGATAACACACGACTGTAGTTATTCAACAGTGTAACTTTCAGACTAGTTACTTAGTTAACGGTTTGAACACGATAGGTGTGTATGATATGCTAAGAGTAATGTAGGTTAATCTGAGGGCGTTTGTGGTTTCCTGTTTAGAAAGTTCCAGGAGACAGAAAGTCCTCCTCAGCTTGCGAACCACGCTAGAAAGCAGAAGAGCGGTGGATGTCCCTGTACCATCCTCTGATCACCTTCACACTGTCGCCACAGAGACTGAAGACCCCACCCCCACAAGTCTGGTGCCTTGTGTGTGTGCGCGTGCGTGCCTGCTTGTCAGTCGTGTGTGTGTGATCCTGTTCATGCAAAGGTGGTTAAATGTTTTGTTTTGGGGTTTTTTTCTTTCATCTTGCACTTTTTCACCTTGAGTATATTTTAAAGTAAACCTTTAACTTTTTTTTTTGTTTGTTTATGGGTTTGAGCATTTCAGTGTGTTCAGGGTCGTAGCATTGAATAGTGTGTGTGTGTGTGTGTGTGTGTATGATTCCTGTTTACTCCAAATACACTAATAACAGAAATGTAAATTCAGCAGTGTACCAGTGATTTGTTGCTGAGAGAGATGGGACACAGTGTGTTCTTTTTGAAAATGTGTCTTGAACGCGATGTTTCGTACAACATCATTTAAAAACACGTTTTCTTCCTGTGTTTATAACGGCGTAACGTCTTCATGGAGTTTAATTTCTGATCAACTTTAATGAGCAATTATTCCTGTGAATTTGGAGCAAACTGCATTGTGTTGTTTAGTCACTGAATCTAATCATATACACATGCATGCACACACACACACGCGTGAGATCAGAGTGAAACACACTGAGGTTACCTTCAGTCACATGTAGTTTTTAAGCCAGTATCGAATCGCTTGAGTGAGCCGTGTGACCGTTTGTTAATCACCGTCCTGAACTGAAGGTTATAATGTTCCAGTACGTTTTATCTAAATGAGTCTGTACATTATTATGTATTAGAGCGAGCTAGTGTTTATGAAACAGTGCAGGTTCCTAAATCCTGCTGTGTTTCCTATCAATTAAACTCAAGATAAACTGAAGCTTTTTAAATTATACACTCAGCAGTTTGATGATCCTAATGGCTGATTGGGAAACAAGTGTGTGTGTGTGTGTGCGTAAACAGTTTTGGTGGCTTTTATTATATGTAAATGTTAACCAATGAAGAAAGTTTACACAACTTTCATTAAGCAACAATAGTTTGACACTAAAACAGTTTTGATGTATTATTGTACTGTAACGTGTGTGTGTGTGTCAGAGTTACTCCTTTGATGAATTTGCTGTTGTGCTTTTAAGAGAAACTCCTTCCTGCTGCTGCACTGCTTTTTACCCACGAGAAGGCGCTGTACACACACACACACACACACACACACCCTTTCACATTCAGATTGGACTTCACAGCAAGCAGGAGCTTTTCTCCGAAGCTGTGTGTGTGTGGAAATGGTATTAATGTTCTATAAATAACAGGTCTTATTATTTCAGTCATTTAAAGTGAAATTCATCATCAGTGGCTTTTATTATCCATATCATTTACATTTTATTTTATACTTAAATTGATATAAAAAAAATTGTACACGAGTAAAGTGTTATTTACGTAAACATGCTGCGATTTGGTTTGTTGTCTGCATTGTTCTAAAGATTGTTGCATGATATCTATGGCGTAAGTTAAATAATCAGAACCAGAATTTCTCACGCGCTCCAGTAGAACTGTAAAAACGTGTTAAACACATTTACAAACTCACTGTACATTAGCTGTTGTAAGTAGTCACTAAGTACCCCCCCCCATCGCTCCACTGTAGCACTAATTAAACGTTCAGTAAAATCTGGTACAAAACGTCAACTGTACTGACCAATGAACCCTGCACGCGCTCGCGCCTGAGACTCGCTAACCATTGGTCAGTAATCTGCTCCTCTTAACCAATCAGAGCATAGCACAGGAAGAAACGACCAATCAGAATCAACACAACACCAACGCAGAATTTAACCTAGTGACAAGAGAAAGATGGTTCAATGCTTTAGCCTGCATTCGAATGTATATGTTTCATATTCATCAGGCTCAAACAAGGTTCAAAAGTGGTTATAAAGTCATTATGCTCATTATGTAGACGAGTAAAAGTGTGTGTGTGTGTGAGAGGATAATAAGTTACACTGTGATTATTTGGGATCGAACACGAGTATGAGAAGAACTCCTCAGGATGGAATGTGGTTTGACAGGTCCTGCAGCTTTTACCACACACACACACACACCCCCCGTTTATCGGACCTTCGCTTAAACGACGCTCTGATCAATGAGTCCGATTTGTAAATCTGATCCGATTCTGGATTAAAACAAAACGAGTTTCAGCGCAGACTCGCAGGTTTCATAGAGCAGAACACGCGCGCGCGCGCACACACACCTCTTTTCGGCTTCGGCTCGCGCCTGAGCGCCAGGTAACCACTTCATTTATTCATCCATTAATCCGCACTACTGATTTCATCAAACTGGCAGTGTGTGTGTGTTCAGTGTCTGTATGTGTGTCGGCCTTCATCTGTTTCGCTAAAACTTTAATTGTTTTGTTTTCCCGCTTTGTGCGCAGCAGGTGTGTATAATACAATAATAATTACTTCCGGGTTAGCACGCGCTTTTCGTTGTACTCATGTGAAGTTGGCGAGTTTCAATTCGGAACGTTTCATTTTATTCAGTTTAATTTATACGGTGTGTATAATAATACGCACACACATTATTAAAACCAGTTTCTATTCATTTTAATTTATAAAGTGTGTATAATAACACACACACACACACACACACACACACACACTATTAAACACACACACACACACACACACACACACACACACACACACACACACACTTAAAACCAGTTTCTATTCAGTTTAATTTATAAAGTGTGTATAATAACACACACACACACTATTAAAACCAGTTTCTATTCAGTTTAATTTATAAAGGGTGTATAATAACACACACTATTAAAACCAGTTTTTATTCAGTTAAATTTATAAAGTGTGTATTATAATAACACACACACACACACACACACACACTATTAAACGCGGTTTTTATTCAGTTTAATATATAAAGTGTGTATAATAACACACACACATTGTTGTTTAGCAGGTTTACAGAAGATAAACAATAAGATGTAAAAGTGTGTGTAATGTATCGTAGTGAACATCGTGGGGCGCCGATGGCAATGAAAAACTCCTCATGTGGGGGAAAGCAGAGTGTGTGTTACAGGCTATATACAGTGTAAATGTAAACATGTTTAACATATGTTCAGTCTTGACCTGTCCTTACACACACCGTCCATCAGTCAGCGGTGATCTCCTCCAATCAGAGGAAGGACATTGGGACGGATCAGGACGACGGGGACACACAACGACACTGCAGTTCAGTTACAGCAGTTATAACGCGACAGTAAGACAGAATGTGACGTATTATGTTCTTATAACAGTAAATATAATGTACATTACTTACACACTGCAGGAAAGGACTACGCACTCCTACACACTCCTATACACACACCTACACACTCCTATACACACACCTACACACTCCTACACACACACCTACACACTCCTACACACACTCCTACACACTCCTGGTTATATAATGTGATAAATGTGGAATATTAGCAGGCAGAAGAAAAGTAAATAAATAAATTTATTAACATGTTGTTGTCCAACTGCAGTCAATGTTTAGGATCCGATTATTATTGATTTAAAGTGAAACATCAGCTGCATTTTCTGAGCCTGTTTATCCTGTATGTATTTACTGTACTAGTGTGTGTGTGTGTGTGTGTGAGAGGGAGAGAGAGAGAGAGAGAGACAGGTGAGAATTATGTATGTCTTTTTCTCCGCAGACAGGACAACAGTGTGACAGAGGAGTGTGTACAGTGTGTGGAGTGTGTACAGTGTGTACAGTGTGTGGAACAGATAAGATGGTGGTGTCTACAGAACTGTGTCTTTGCCTGATGTCTGTCTTAAACCTGACGTTAGCTCGATTCATCAACAACAACAACAACAACGGTGAGGGAAAGTAAACATCTGTAACATTAGCCATGTGAAGTGTTTAGGAATCTACTGCTGCTGAAGTGTGTGTGAGTGTGTGTGTGTGTGTGTGTGTGTGTGTGTGTGTGTGTGTGTGTGTGTGTGTGTGTGTGTGTGTG
>JAOUQX010000019.1:15293225-15303773 GCA_028566295.1 Liobagrus marginatus | reverse complement strand
GGAGCAGGTGAGGTTAAGGGCCTTGCTCAAGGACCCAATGACGGTGGCTTGCCTGGTGCGGGGCTTGAACCCCCAACTCTCTGATCACTGACCCAGAGCCTTATACCGCTGAGCCACCACCACCTCTAACTGGGATACACTACAGCGCCCCCTAGACCCTGAACAGGATAAACACTAGATAATGGATGGATGGATGGATGAGAAGAAGGCGGAGTAGTCTGGGTGATGTGGTAGTGTGATGTAGTGGAGTTGCTGTTAATCCTGTAATGTTTCTTTGTTCCTCTAACTGCACGTCTTCAACAGGTTCCTGCTTACGGAAAAAAGTATTCGGATTCTGGGGTTTAATGTCTCAGTATTTTACTAATTCAGTAGTTTGTTTGTCAGCCTTCAGAGTGACACAGAGCCGATCAGCACAGCAGCAGCTGATGCAGTAGCTTGCTTTTTTCTGTGTGATAAAGACACGGATTATTGAGCAGTGATAGTACACACACAGTGTATAGTACAGTATAGTATAGTATAGTACAGAATAGTATAGTAGCATAGTAGCATAGTATAGTAGAATTATATAGTAGTATAGTATACTACACACATACTACACACTATAAATACTACACAGCAGGCACTGCTCTGCTGCAGTTCTCATCCCACCCGCTAGAGGGAAGCAGATATTTCACCCCACAAACATTTAAGCATTTAACGCAAATGCCACCCAACCCCGAAAAACACCATTTCCCATAGTCCACTGCGTTTTTTCCCTAGCCTTCAGTATACGGAGTAAAATGGCGGAGTAGGATGGGATGGGCCTCTTATTGTGTTCTAAATAGGAAAAATGTTTTTGCTTTTTATTTAGTGTGTTAGCGGTTACTGAAATACACTTTAAATGTTTTAAAGAATTTTCGGCTGTGTGGAAGCGCGTGTTGACAGAACTCTGAGCCGGAAAGGTAAATCATTCTCTCAGCTTTGACTGCCTGTTAGCTTGCTAGCTACCTGGCTAATGAGATCCAGTTTAGTCATTGGATGTGACTGAGATGCTAACTGGTTAACCATGGAACGCTAACAGCAACTGTGTGTTTAAATGTATTTGTATGTAAGGCTATGCGAGAGATTTATGCGATGCTGAAGAGGGATACCGGCGGCGTTAGCGTTAGCTAGCAGTGCTAATCTGCTGCAGCTGAGGGAGAGGTGAGCTCGCGAGCTGATTTACTGCCATCACCGCGTCATTCATTAAAACTTCAAACGTTTGAAACATTAAAGCAGGAAGTGTCTAAACTTTTATTTATAAAGTGCACAATACGTCAACGTTCATCTCCAGACTTTCAGAAGATCAGAGTCGCGTCTGTGTTCGATCCTGAGGGACTCAGTGACTGGGATTCAGGGACAGATGTTCATCAACTGGAGCTGGGTTCAGGTTCCACGACCTCATCTGTTCTCCGTTCTGTTACTCGTGAGGGATGAGGTGACTGAGGGATGAGGTGACTGAGGGATGAGGTGACTGAGGGATGAGGGGACGGAGGGATGAGGGGACGGAGGGATGAGACTGTTTAGTGTATGTAAATGTATTCATTGTTAGAGAATAAATGTGAACACTTGTTTATTTTTAATTACATTGCATATTGCATTTTAATGACTGCTTATTTCCAAAAGCACTTCTATATCATTAACAATCTGTTTTTAATAATAAATCTCAATTGTGTTCAATTTCAGTGTCTATTTGTGTCAATTTGAATATTATGTAATGTCTTTACTTATGTACTTTGTATGTGTGTATACTGTATGTGTGTTGTATACTGCGTGTGTATACTGTATGTGTGTATTGTGTATATGTGTGTATATTGTATATGTGTATTTATTATTTAGTTTCATTTCCAGGTGTTGTTGTTTTTAATCCTTTTTGCCCTAGAATTATAATGTTTCAGTAATAGTGCATGGTTCTACCTCCTGGCTGTATTCAGCATTTTTTTATTATGGATGGTTTTATCATCTAATCAATTGTTTTAAAATGTAAATTCTAAAAAAAACTTTTTGTACATTTGCCCTTTTTCTTTTTTTACAGTAATAGTGGAAGTATTTCTGGAACATAATTCTTACTTTGGACTCTAACTTTAATTTCAGTGTCAGGCTTAATGCTCAAATGGAGTGGAAGAAGAAGAGGTGGATTTTACCACTGATAAAGGGACAATTGGTCTGAGGCGTTACCACGGAAACAGCCAGACCGTATGACAAGCCTGATTGGCCGGTAATGTAAAACCGAAAAAACAGTCTGCCACAGGAATCTTGATGTGGTCTTTATTTACAATTTTTCTGTATTAAAGGTTGTTGAGAGTTCATGCGTGTGTGTGTGTGTGTGTGTGCGCGCGCAGAACCCTGCCCTTTATCCAACCCTACGTACCTTATGCCTCTGCTCAGCTCTCAAGACCAGCTCACTGACCGGTATGTGGTGAGATTGTGGGGTGTTATTATTTATATAAGAATGCAGACCTCAATAAAAGAAATATTTTTCATGAATACATTATTCCTCCTATACCACAGCAATTTTACAATAATTAGCAAAGAGGAAACATTTGTAAAGAATGTCACATTGTTCAGATGATCCAACCTTGTCCCCTTCTTGCCAGCTTTTTGTTCTTTGCTTGAATGTTTTTCGTATTCTATGATTTGATTTTATTAAGAGTTTTGTAATTGATTCCGGTTTGATTTTGTCCAAGTCTCTTTGAAGCCTGCAGCAGCGGTGAGAGGCTTTGCTGGAAAAAGAACAGGTAAATCCCATCTTTCATTTTTTACGTATAAAGACTTCTTCAATGTCTCCTGCTAAAGTGATTTATGGGTTAATGTGTTCTTGTTCAATACCTGGTAGTCTAACCCTTTGACAGAGTGCTCCTGTCTGCATTTCTCAGGGTAAAGAAGGTGTTTATACATCGCTTGAAGAACCACGACACAGATGCCTAGGCCGTCCCCCCTCTGTACTTCTCAGAGGGCAGCTGAGACTGCTAAAAGCCCTCTTCCTTCTTCGCCCTCCACGCCTCTATCCTCACCTTTTTCTGCTCCCTCTTCCCCTTCCTCTCGCTGCTCCACCTCTCCTGGAAGAATGGGAACAGGATATCATGAGGGTGAGGATGGCAGTCATAAAGGGAACCATCGGGTCAGAAAAGCTGGTGGAGATGGCGTGTCTTCAACCTCATCATCTCTGGCTCCATCGTTACTTTCTGCACCTCTGCACCAGCGGGAGGGAGTGGACATGGAGATATACGACCCCTTTCAGCCTACAGAGTGTGAGGGTGGACCAGGCATAGCTCCAGGGGATGTAGGTGATAAGTATGACCCCTTTGAACCCACTGGATCACCAGCATCAGACAAGGAGATGGATGGAGAGCAAGATAGAGAGGATGAAAGTTCAATCAGCAGCTTACCTATGGTATGTGAGAAGAGCGATGCTAAAGAGGTGGAGCTGGAGACAGCTCAAGAGACAGTGGGTCTACCGCCAGACTCGACAGAGACTGTAGAGCAACTGTTGGTGTCCGATTACATGCCCAAACAGGTAAACAGGCTCAAACACTTGAGACAGCGAGAAAAAGACCAAAGAGTAAAGGATGACTCTGAGCACTCCGAATTAGAAGAAGGAGAGATTGTGGCTGTTGCTGAGAGCAGAAGGGAAAGAGAGATTGAGATAAGAAGGGAGGTGCTGCTTCCAGCCTCGGGAAGTCCTTCATTCTTGCATGGGGGAGGTCTCAAACCTGAGAGGATCTTGCGAGTCCTGGATGGGGAAGGTTTTGTATCGGTTCGAGCAGAGGGTGAATGGGACCACCAACCTGCAACCCCTATTGGCGTGGGAGACCTAAGAAGGAAGCTCACCAACAGACGAAAACAGAGATTTCGGTCTTGCCCTTCTTCTGCATCCATATCGCCTCCTCCTCCACCTGTCATACCGATTCCATCTCCCTCCCCACCGGCATCTCAACCACAGACCACAGATAAAGTAGGAAGTCGCAGATCATCTAAAAGCTCCAAGGAGCGGGACCGGCGCAAGCTGAAAGGCCAGGACAAAGAAAAGCGAAAGAAGAGAAAAGAGGAACAGGGGGAATCGGAGAAAGCAAGTGGAAGGAGCAAGGAGCGGGATCACGAAAGGAGGAGCAGAAAAGAAGGAAAAGAAAAGAACCGAAGGAGCAGCAGAAGTTATAGCCAAACAAGAAAGAGCGCACATCACAGCACTCCTGAACCAGAAACACACGCCCTAAATGCTTCTCGTCATTCACACAGCCACAGGTCCCTGACCAGTCCCTCTGAAAGCCACCACAGATGGAGGGAACGAGAGCGCGACCAAGACAGGGATCAATACCGAGAAAGGAGGAGAGATACCCAGGAACGAGAGAAAGAAAAAGACTCCAGAATGAAAGAAGGAAGGAAAAGAGATCGGAATGAAGGAAGCAGGAGGTCAAGTAGCCGAGACAGAGGTAATACAAAAAGGAGACGGGAAAGTAACAATAGAACAGACAGAGAGAAAGAAAGTGGGCATAAAAGGGAGCAGGACAGGAGAAGAAACAGCCGCCCTGTCGTTCCTCCGTCTATTCAAGATCTAAATGGTTCAGATCTTTTCGCAATCAAACGCACCATTACTGTAACAGCTACACCCTCCCCTACCATGATCCCAAACTCTCCTTCTCATGCCCAGGATCAAGCCCGGAGTCCTGCGCAAGGCTCAGACAAACCCCGCAAACGCAAGAGGAAACGGAGGAGACGCTCTGATGATGATGATGATGAGGAGGAGCGCATGAGCAGATCACGTCCCACCACCCTAAGCCCTCTTCGATATCCTACCTTTGAATCGGACCGGCTCTCAGACCACCCTGAGCCAGACATGCTTTCTTTGGATGGAGAGGCACTTGATTCGGATTACCCTTCGCTTGAGGACTCCCCTTTGATTCCTCCTCCCCCTGAGCCTCCTCTACCAAGCCCCAAACTTAAATCAGCAGCTCCCAAAAGTAATCGGCACCATCAGAAGAAGAAATCAAGATCTAGCATCAAAAAATTGGGACAGTCGGAATCGTCCACTTCCTCCTCTTGTCACAGACACAAAGGGAGCAAAAGTAAAAACCTTTTGACTACACTGTCCTCACCACTTTCAGCATCCTCTGGCAACACTGCTTCCCTTCCTCTTACTAGTTCTTTGTCCTCTGCTAAGAGAGTCCGTAAGCCTGGGAAAGATAAACTAAGCAAGAAGGAAACAGGTTGCTCAGGAAGATCCAAGAAGCTTGGCAGAAGCAGTAAAAAAGGTAAACTTCAGTCTAAAGTCTCAGTGCTGGTGCGGGAGGGAGTAAGCAGCACCACAGGAAACTCTGGAAAACTGGGTATGGATCTTGGGCCCAGTGGAACAACTGGCCCCTCAGTGGTGGGCGGGTCAATAGCTGTGGTTTTCCGTCGGGACAACGAAAGCAGATCTCCATTCCTGAAGCCTTGCTCAGAGCCACTATCCCTGCCAGGCAGAGTCAAAGATTTGAACAAGACTAGCAAGCAAAGGACTACACTTCCATCGCTGTCTTCAACAAACCCAACAGGACTTAAATCAAAGAAAGCCAAACCAAGCTCTACCACCTCCACGTCGTCCTCGGCGTCCTCGCCTACATCATCCTCAACAGCAAAGCGCAGACGAAGGCCAGGAAAGAAGCTTCGGGAGAAGGTTTTAGTAGTTGATGGGTCTAACAACAAAGGTGCCAACAGTACTGCTGTGGTATCTGGTTGGACAGGAGCTTCAGATATTCAACCTTTGTGTGCAGTCACTCCTAAACCATCAAGTCCACCCACCACACACCTTGGACCCACACAGTCATCCTCATCTTCGTCGTCGTCTTCTTCCTCATCTACCAGTGTTCTTCCCCCATCTTCCTCCCCTCCTCACACGCCATCATTGTCATTACCACCCTCTCGGGACACAAGAGAATCTTCTCCAGACTCTCAGACTGTAGACAGCAGCTGCAAGACCCCTGAGCCTTCTTTCCTTTCAGAGGAGTGTACTGTTCAGTCCCAATCTACCATACTTGTGCCTGCAAAATCACCCCCTAGTCCACCACCTTCAAGAGGTGATGGAATTTCACAGTCTGTCTCCAAGCTCCTCCCACTGGATGACCAGAAGACGTCGCCACCCTGCTCAACTTCATCAGTGTTGGCTGCAGCTCCTCTTGCTCATTCCATTCCTCCGATGGCTGCTGAACCTTCCTCTTCCTCTTCAGCTTCAGTGTCTTCATCAACAGTCCATAAGCTTCCTCCCCCTCCCCCTCCACCCTCTGTCGTGCCACCTTTGCCATGGAGCCTGCAGACAGGCGTAGACTGCACCGCTGGAGGGGTACTAGCATGTGAGTTATATCCTCCTCTGTGGTTCTGTATCCATATTGTGAATCTTTATAATTGAATCTTTAGCTTTCTGTAATTTCTAACACTCAGCTCTTAAATTATTTAAATCAAAACTCCAGGAGGGAGGACATTTCTCAACTGTACATTTTTCAACTGATTGATTAAAAAAATTATCCTAAGAAGTTCTCATCCCAAGAAATATCCTAGACAGAGCTCTAAAAGGCAGCTCATATAAGGCCCACATAGTAACCACAACCGCATTTTCACCAGTCTGGGCTCCAGTCACCTGGCTAACTAGCCTAGCCTGTTCGCTAGATTAGATTGATCTTTCAAAATAAATAAATAAATAAATAAAGAAGGGGAAATAAAGATTAGTGTAACTCTGGTGACGAGGTTGGAAGCAGGAAAATCAGAAACACCAACTATCAAACTGACAAATGTAAAAATAAATAAATAAATAAATAAAAACACAAAAAGCTTTTGCACACAGCAAACCAAAAGTATTTGCAACCCTGACCATTTCCTGCTGTTCGGGTATTGAGCGCAGAGTCTGATATGATGTTTTCTTTAATACCTTTCCTGTTCCTAGTGACTGCTCTCCTGTTTAAGATGGAGGAAGCCAACATCGCAAGTCGAGCTAAAGCACAGGAGTTTATTCAGGCCACAAGTCAGGTGAGATATTAGCAATTTCACTGCTTAATTAATTTATATAAAGTATAAAAGTAATCTAAAATGGCATCTAATTTGCTCTTATTTTATATATAACAGATTCTCTCTCAGGCTAATCAGAATCGGTCACAGTCACATTCTACATCCTCCTCCTCTGCCTCACAAGTTCCTCCTCCTCCATCACATGCCCCGCCTCCAGGCCCATCTCCCCCCCAATTCATTCTCCATGGCTCCCTGCCGTTGGTCGGCTGCACCAAAACCCCACCTTCACACATACACCCTGGACTTTCATTGGGTGGTGGGTGTGCTCAGACTCCACCCCCTCCACTGCCTGCAGGCCTTTCTGGGGCAGTTGGGGCTGCCAGTGAGATGGGCTGGGATGGGGACAGTAAAGACCCTGACAAGGTATCCCTGACTTCTTCTCTCTATTTTCATAACTTATGATGATGATGTGAATTATAAGAAATAGAAACTATAATAAAAGGTTAATTAAAACAATTACAACAGCCATTCCTCTTATTTCTCTTTATTATAAGTCAATTGATAATTGCAAAATTAAATAATATAAATATTACTGATGACAATAACAGTAATAAACATTATTATTAATGTGACTGGGGCATAATTTTTATTATTATTAACCGTGTGTAGTAGTAGTAGTAATAATAATAATAATAATAATAATAATAATAAACTGACATATTACCCTGCCTCTCTTCCTGTCAGTATTTCAAGAAGCTGCACACCCAGGAGAGGGCAGTAGAGGAGGTGAAGTTGGCCATAAAGCCGTACTACCAGCGCAAAGACATTAACAAAGAAGAGTATAAGGACATCCTGAGGAAAGCTGTGCACAAGGTAAACATTCCTGCTCTCCATGAAACTGTTTCACAGCACATAGCCGGACATGCCCTCGATTTGCCCTCTGTGTGCAAAGCTTAAACATACAGTACATCCACACAGCACCTGTTGACTTAAAACTGATCTGGAATCAGATTTCCACCTTTTCTTCCTCGTGCTTTGTTAGTGTATAATAAAGGGCAGGCGTTTCTCAGTAACGTGCAGGTGAAGCACAACTCTCACGCAATCAACATTTAGCTAGTAGTCATTTGTCCTACAGAACCCGTGGAGTGAGAACACCCAACTGTCGTTGAAATTAATATACAAAATCCAGAATTTAAAAATGAAATGTGGTGAGGGTCCCGGAATACATTCCAACAGTGATCCTCCAGAAGCTGATCAGAACATGTGATGCAGTTATAGCAACATACAACACTGTTTCTTACGCTGAGACGTAAACCAAAACTCTGATCATTATTCGTAACCGTTATGTGTTTAAACTGATTATTAATCATTACAACATTCATTCTGGATTGTGATTGGTTAGAAGAGTTCTGACAGCACAGGATGTATGGACCATATAAGGTTTATGGAACATTCGCCGAACAAGTCTTCAGTGTCTGATGACTTTACCATAACACACACACACACACAGAGGGTTTTATTTGTGTAGCGCGTTTAACAATAAACATTGTTCCAAAGCAGCTACAGAGTAAATAAAACATTTATATTAAATAATAAAGAAGAATGAATAAATAAATAAATAATAATAAAGTGTAATGTATGGTAATGAGTAAAGTCTGAGCGACAATGTTAATGAACAACTCACTACGATGAGTGTGCATAGGTGAGTGTATGTTATAGAGGATTTCTAGTTTACATAAGTTTATATTCAGTGTCGTTCTGATCAGGCGTTTTAGAGAAGTTTATAAATCAGCAGAGTTCTAAGTTGTTTATGGTTCCGTACTAAAATGTTCATTCTGATCTTCATCTGAGCCTTGACAGTGCACAAACTTTTGGTCTTTGTGTCTTTTAGATCTGTCACAGCAGGACAGGTGAGATCAACCCGGTAAAGGTGAGTAACCTGGTCAAACTCTACGTGCAGAGGTACAAATATTTCCGGAAGCATGGACGCAAAATGGACGATGAGGCCATGGAAGAGCGTGACTCTGCCTCCCTGCACGGCTCCACGTGATTGGACGTCGGGAGCACTTGTTCTGACGGACCCTTGAAGAGTGTGTGATTGTCCACCGCTGTGCTACGTGCTGTCGTTGTAAAGCCCTGAACTCCACACCAAGCCACGCCCCTTTACCGTTTGTTTAATCTAACAGTGGGAGTAAAAGTTAGCACACACTTCAGATAAACACTATTTTGTAGGTTTGTTATTTAGGACACTACAAAGGATGCGCTTTCCTCTCATTGAGTGTTAAAATCTTCACCAATCAATCGCAGGCTCCGCCCACTCCGACGTCCGACACACACCAGTGCATGATATGAACCGAACTTTTTAATTTGTTTTTGAACTGTTCCTTCACTTGTCTGATGTCCTTTTACAGCGCACGCTTCTGGATGTGGAGGAATCCGACTGTTCCTGTGACTGTGCGCGACGGACGCCGTCTCGTCATCTCAGACTCGTGGTTGTAGACGTGCATGATTTTAGACTTTATTTCTACTATAGAAGGACGATGTGATAAATCTGAGGTGTAAAAGTGAAGCCGTCGGTGGTTAACGAGCGCGGTCTCCGTCTCGGGACTGAACCTTCATCAGACAGTATATTCAGTAGAAACAACACCGAGTTGGACTCGCTGCGGTGTCGGATTGAGCAGCAAGAAAACTTCGGGAAAATATAATGTTGCATTATAATGCAGATTTAACTGGCAATATATAATTAAAACATCGGCGCAACATCTCCAAATCTGAAAGAACAACAAACGTACTCAGAAACAATAAGTTGTCTTTTTCCTACAGCACATGTAAACCTGCAGTGAATGTAATTCATCTTAAATCACAAACTTTAGCCGAGCTTTTGTTTTACATTAAATGTTTATTCTACACAAACGGGAGAGAAGTGATGAGGATGAGGAAGATGTGGTGGAGGAGGATGAAGTGGATGAGTATGAGGAGGAGGAGGAATTGGATGGGGAGGAGGAGGATGATGAAGAGGAGGCGGAGGAGGCTGATGGAAAGTGGGAAATAAATTATTAAACCTTTAATTAAAAGGCGAGTGAGAAATGTTACTGGTTATGTAAACAAATAAACAGTTACAGATTTAAATCAGCGATATCTGTTCATCATTAAATCAGGATGAATTACGCTCGATCTGAATCTAAACTTAAATCAGTTCCACACTAATGTAATAAATAACTGCTGACTGCTTTATCAGAAACAAAACTTTGAATTGTGTTTCCCTCTGAGCCGTCACTAAAAGCCGTGAATTTATTACACAATCACAGCATTGAACCGCACTGTTCAATAACTTATACACTTTATGACTAAAAGTATGTGCACATCCCATTAGTGTGTCTTACCCCAAAAACCGAGTCACACACTCGTCTAGAATATCTCTGTATGTCGTAATGTTGTTATTCCTTCACTGTAACTAATAAACACAAACACTTCCAGTATGACAACGTCCCTGTGCACAAATCTCCTGTACTCCATGTACACATGCTGTGTTCTGTACAGAACCCTGTCTCTGTA
>JAOUQX010000019.1:15211214-15222581 GCA_028566295.1 Liobagrus marginatus | reverse complement strand
TGTGTGTGTGTGTGTGTGTGTGTGTGTGTGTGTGTGTGTGTGTGTGTGTGTGTGTGTGTGTGTGTTATTATATATATATATATATATATATATATGGTGGCATTCATGTTGAATCTCAGGGTGACTCCGGCGGACCCCTCGTCTGTTCGGTCGGGAATGGCATGTGGATCCAGGTGGGCGTGGTAAGTTTCGGACTGGGATGCGCTCAGAAGAACCGACCCGGCGTGTACGCCAGAGTGTCGAGCTTCGTAGACCTTATCCACTCCACGGTGCCGGACACCCAGCTGCTGGACCACGCATGTCAGCGCCCAGCTCCTAGCATCATGCTGCTCAGTGTGACACTCACAGCCGTGATGTTGGGTAGGTAGTGTGTGTGTTCAGTGGACCTGAGGCGCCATCACACATTCTGGAGCCGTGCTGAACACTTCCTACATCTCGGTCATCATCATATGAATCAGTAGTCAGGAGATAAAAATGGTTTAGTGATAATCAGCTGATGCGGTGTGTTTGATTAATGGTTTATCAGCATTATAAACTGTCTCAAAAGTCTTTATTTATTTTTATACCTGACAACTGCAGCATTCGTTTTGCTTTATTCTTTAGCTGAATGAACAAGTGTTATTTCAAGCACCAAAGTGTATAATGAACATAATGAGACGTTTAGTGACATAACAAATGATTTCCGCTTTTTGTTTTGTTGTTCATTTAAACAATGCAGCAAATAAGTTCATTAAACATTCGGTTTCTTCTTTTTCAGTCTCATAGGAGAACCTTCTTATATCACACAGTATATTTATATTTAATACACACAAATTACTTGCTTCATTCATCAGGATGGATATGAATAGATGAACATTGAACGCTTTAGATGTGAACGTTATCTAAAGCTCTTCAGCTGAAGCTGTGTGAGTGCATTGCATTCTGCTGCTGCCATATGATTGGCTGATGGGATACCTGCATAAACAAACAGGAGGATACACACACACTTTATAAATATTGAATATAAATGCTACGAAATGCACAGTTATTCCTGTGAGTAGAAAGCGAATCATCAAAATGATTCATACAAAACAAGGATAAAAGTTATAAAAAACACAAATGATATGAATGATCCAATGCACACAAAACACTAAGTGTTTAATTTGTTTAATTTATTTTGGTTTGTTTTTTTAAACTATAAAAGTTTTTGTCTGTTTGGTCATGTTTTTGTTACCACGGAAACTCAAGTAACAGTCAGCGTTACAGATCCTGCTCTGTGTCCTGCGAGTACGAGCCGTTTGATTCTGTGTGTGAAGCTGAAAAGAAGAAGAAGCAAAGTTACAGCAAAATCACAAAACCTGCAGTTTTCAAGATGATTATCGCAACCATTTGAACATCATAAGTTCATCGCGCCGTTTATTTAAAACTATCCGCTAGTGTCATTAACGCCGTAAAGTTGATAAGAAATTGTAGTTGGTTTTGTTTTGTAGACTCACAGCTCTGCTGATTGTCGGCGTGTGAAGCGCTCTGCTTGTCCCAGTGAGGCAGAGAAGGTCTGTGTCGCTTCTTCTTGTGCTTCTTAAAATGCTGCGAATTCAGATGATCAAAAAGACAAATCAGGACGCAGGACCAGACGTCTAAGATGACTGATAACGTTTTAAAGCGGGATTAATGCTGCTGACTGACGATCAATCAGCCATTCAATTATCATTAAGCACAAACAGAATCTCAGGAGAAAGTCCTGCGCACCTTAACCAGGTCCCGAATCGAGTCGTCTCCGCTGACGTCGGTGGGGACGGCCTGATCCTTATCCATCTCCGACTGTATGGATGTATCTGACTTTTTACTATCAGCAGAACTTTTAGAGAAGGAAGTGAAGAACCCCTTCAAGTGATTTCGCACGGCCGTGAGAAGCTGCACCGGAGCGGGCGGTTCTATCTGGACTGAAGGTCGAGGCTTCCTCTCTGTGTTTGTAAACTCGTTACCGCTTTGTTCTGCTTCAAGTCCAGAAACACTTCGGTGTTGTGCTTCGTCATCGTCACTGCCCTGCGCTTCACCTTCCCGAGCTTCAGATCCTTGTTCCATGTCGGTTACGTCGAGCTCCTGCGCTACTCCTCTGATCACCTGGTTCAGGATATCGGAAACGACTCGATCCAGATCAACTGGCCTCGCCGACGGCAGCGACGTACAGGAACTCGAACCTTTCACACTGTCTAAACCTAGAGAAATGTCTGAAGATATCCTCCTCACCAAGATTTCGCTCGCAGCCTGAGTGGCTTCCTCAAGGAACAGTTCAGCAGCAGTGGATTCCTGGAGGTTCAAGATGACGTTCGGCTCTTCAGATTCAGGGGAGAATTTTATGAGCGGTGACTCGCGTTCTTCGGAAACCGCTTGCTTCTGTTCACCATCAGAAGTGATCTCCTGCTCGTAGATGTCCGTGTGGATCTTTTGAGCGTCCGGGAGGATCTCCTGCTCCTGTCCTGCTCCAGACAGCTCAGCATCACTGCCACCCACACCTGAGAGATGTTCACGCAGTGACTGTACGAGTAAACCAAATAGTTTCTGCAGGATTTCCGTGGCTGTGCTCTTAGCCGTCTCCATCAGGAAGTTCATTTCCGGCTCGTTGCCGGCAGAGACGTGTGTTTGGGGCGACACCGAGGCGGTGATTTTTTGTTCTGTTTTCAGAAGAACTTCATTGACCACATGTGAGGCTTTGCTCATAAACTGATCACTGAAAGGTTTCTCAGCCTGAGGAACTGATGAAGCTGAGGATACGGTATACCATGAAGAAGATCTGTGGACAACTTCTTCCAAGCTGTTTATTATTTCATGGACCTCCTTGTGGGAATTCAGCGACCTTTTCTCTTCTACAGGTCTGTCGAGCTGTTCAGTGTGATACAGGGCCAGGATCTTATCACAGATCTCATTAGTGCAAGTGATGCTGAGATCCTCCAGCTGTGAGAGCGGATCTTCTGCAGGTGCTGAATCCTTCACAGAGCGGCTCGCGCGCGACGCCGTACTCCGGATGGCCTCTAGCATCGCACTTTTCACCTCCGCGACAGTTCTCTGGGCCAGGTGACAGATGACATCAGACGCCGCCGTAGGGGATCTTTATACACACACCGGAAAGATGGGACATCAACGAGAATGAGAGAAATACAACAGCGTTGATTAATCTGAATTCTGATTGGTCAGACGCAGTTAATGAAACACTTGTGTAATATTAGGCGTGAAAGTTAAGCAGCAGGTTGGTAAACTTTACCCTTCAGCGGAGTCGTCTGAGATCTCTGACCTCGACGTTTTCTTCAGTTTATCGTTTGCCTCGACAATTGCTTCTGTTCCAAAACTTTCACTGAAAGCTGTCAGTAAACGCCGAACAACAGCTGACGACACCATTGTCACGATTTTAGTGCTCGCCGCCGCAAACTCGACCCTCGTGACCTTTCGGAATGAAATAAAAACAGCTTCCTGAATACGAGCCATGATGAGTGACGTTAGCACATGCTCCACCAAATTAAAGCAGCTGCTGAACTCTGCTGTGGTTCAACGCAGCCACGAGTCACATGATGAGATGTTACATCATCATCAGATAATATTGTATAGAACATCTCGTCATTAGCAGTTCCATTCATTAACCTCACACACACACACACACACACACACACGTACCTCCTTTGCCATATCCCTGCTTACAGCCTTCCATTCTCTATAAACACACACACACACACAATCAGCATGTAGAGCTGTATTAGAGTGTAAATGTATAGAATAAAACGTTGATGACTGTTAGAGAGTGAGCGTACTCATCACTCATCTGAAGCACGAGGTCCAAAATGTCCCTGAAACACGTCAGTCTCTGCTCAGAGGTGGGGTCCAGAGAGGACGTTACAGCTGTTACAGATGCTTTACATTGTTCTTTGTTACTATTCTCCATCTCATTCATCTAGAGACAGCAGCATGTTTTGATAATTACTCACCGTGCTTCAAATCCTACAAACGAATGTGTTTATTTTTATTAAACTAATTCATATGAACTTGACTCACCTTTGAAAAACGTATTTATTAGATCGTTTAACTCGTACACACATTTCCTCTCTGATTACTTCATCTATAAAACACAAACGGATAGTTATTGTAGATAAACAGCGTCTTGAGTACGGCTTTTTAATACATGCGTTTATAAAGGGAAACACGTTGCAGCAGACAGCTGCCTTTGGTGATGATAGTAATAATAATAATAATAATAATAATAATAGTTCTATAAGCTTACCTAACATGTAATCGGTAAAATACACTAAATGAATTTAGCTAATCCCTGTGACGCCCGGCGAATCCCTATGTGACGTCACTGTTCCCGCAGTCGTACATAGTTGCGTTGTAAACTTGCGTTAGGTAAGAGGCGGGGCACAGTGTGAGTCGGTTCAAACCAATCACGTTACGGCTGTGTTGCGCATGTGGCGAACTCGGCGACCCGCGGTTTAGTTTAATTTCAAAGATGCGCGCGCGCGAGGCTCGCCCGGGCGTTTCCACTATCTGTCTGTCTCCTCTCTCTTTCTGTCTTCCTGTCAGTCTTTCTTTTTGTCTACCTGTCTCTCTCTATTTCACTTTTCTCTGTCTCTTTCTGTGACCTTTGATTAACGGCAAGACACAGACTCAGACAGTAAGCTGAGATGTGAGGTGGGATTTGAAACTCCAGACACATAAAGCAAATAAATCCAGCAATCTGAATTCTAGAAGGGTTTGTTTCTACCTGTGCACAGACAGTACAAACTGCTGGGTCATGTGACCTCAATCATACTCATTATAGGGTGAACACGGGCGAGAGCGCGGCATGTTTATTCAGACCCTACTCAGTCACTCCATCGCCTCCTACTGGACAAAATGCAGCGACAACATACCTCAAGATGTGGGGTTTTTTTTCCACTTACTGGGAGATGATTATGACGTATGATTATATAACATCAATATTCAACAATGTTTTTTTTGCACAAAACAGTAATTGAATGGTTTTGTTGTATGTTGTTTTATGTATGTCTATTATTTATGTGTGTTGTATTACTAAATGTGTGAACAGATCCATACAAAATGTTTTAATCAATTTTAGATACATAAATATAATTGAATGCTAAAGTAAATGTAAAAATCTATTTGTTACAAAGTTATATTGTATAGTGAATGTTTTTATAATGTAAACATTGGTCACCTGCAAGTAAACCTGCATAATATGATTTAAAATATGTCATAATTTGATATTTTTCTTATAGTACACATTTATATAAGCTTAATCAACAAAACCATGTGACAATTCAATAACATCAGTTACAGCACTAACAAGTTAGAATTTAGCTCGAACCTCTATCCATTCAGAACTGAGTACATCTATACCACCTGTATGCTGAGTGTTAATAACAGGCAAATAACACTATTTTTTATAACATGACATTATCACATTTTTTTCATCTTAATATTGTATTACTACATTATTATAACTTTTTTTGTTGTTGTTGAACTTCGTTCAGTTTCCCTGACACATTGACGAGGTGTCCAACACACATAGCAGCACATTCGCCATCTTCCTTTAGCTTAAATTGGCCTTGACTAAAAATAAATAAATAAACCGCAGTAATTACTTCAGGTCAGTACTTAAACGAGTTGATGAAAGTGTAAAGATTTATTTGTGCTATCTTTATGTTTTTTTATGAGTCACGGCAGCAGACGTTCGCTAATCAGAAGTTGCGAGTCGTGTGGAAAGTGCGGCTGTGAACGAGCAGGTTGGTGCTGTGAGACAGACTGTAATGGCGGACAGGCGAGGTGTACAGGTTAGTTACGCCATGGCGGCTCTCTGTATTATTCGCAGTTTTTGACAAAACTGCGTTTGGAGGTGAAAATCAAAGGTGTGAAAGGTTTTGCCTTTGAACCGGAACTAAAGCGACGCTTTCTGGCATGTGACATTGGATCTGAGAAGGTGAAAAATCGAGCTTTTTTCTGCCTTAAAAGGTTGAGTGTTTTTTCCCGGCCAGCGGAGCGGAGCGCAGGCCTTAATGCTAGCGTTTTAGCTAAGCTAGTTAATAACGTTTAACATATACTGTCATGTTTTTACTTACAGTGATGGGAGATGAAAACAGCCGTGCGCGACTGAAGTTTAATGATAATTAGTCTATATGTTTATATATTCTTGTTTGCTACTCGACATGACAGAATAATTGCTATGTAGTTAGTGTCGTTGCTAATAATAGACTATAACATTCTGTATAACATTAACGCAGTTACGCAAAGCGGAAATTGGTTCTAAACCGACTGCTTTGTTTCATTTGGTTTTATGAATATCAAGGATGTGCTTTTTTTTAGATTCGGACGCATTATACCAGTGTAGCGCGTGCTGTGTTGTTAGCATCATGCTAACCATGTTCCTCTAACTGACCGCCGGTTCCTCCCGTGCGTTTCTTTAAACACAAGTCAAGATGAGTTTTGAGTTTTTCCGCCTGAATCTGTCCAAATGTTCCCGCTTTACCTCACAGAAGTGAAAGTGAACGAAGGCGGTGTGTTTTTGTAGCGCTGCTAACGCGGATAAACCTACGGTGTTAAATATAATAACGTCACAACATAAACACGAGCTCTGTTTCGGAATATAACTCAAAAGTTTGTCTCTTATGTCTGGTCACTTTCTGTCCTCACAGTGAGCTAAAAGTTCTGCCTAGTGTTCGGTGTATGGCCGGTTTTGTTTTCTAATTAGTTCGGTATCTTGGTTAACGTTAGGGGACGTGTTATTATGCAGAGCTTTAAGTTTGTACAGGGGCGCGTGATGTTTCATTGAATAAACGCGTTGTTAAGTTTAGCAACAGATTTTATATCTCGCTCTGGATCTTTTGTTGTTGACAGCGCGCGCGCGACATAAACAAAAACATGGCGGGCCGTTGGAGTGCGTTCTGTATATACAGCGACTTTAATGAATTATTTAAGGGAGCATACAGAAAAACACAAGCGAATTGTTATTGTTAGATATAATGTTTGTCTGGGTATGATGACTCAACGTGTGCTTGTGTTTGACTGACCCCGCCCACCGTGGGCGTGTCCTGAGCTACAGTAAACATTGCGTTTTTTTTTTGTTCGTTTATCTTTACACGAACACTTTTCATTTCCAACTTGTACTCATAATATCTGTGTGTGTGTGTGTGTGTGTGTGTGTGTAGTAATAGCATGGATCCAGACAGTGGGGCGGAAACCCAGCGAACTCTCAGCTTGCAATGGATGAGCTACAAACTCCTCCAGGACCCGGCCATCCGCAGGGTCGCTCAGAAGATCTACAGATACGACGGGATTCACTTCAGCGTCCCGGTACGTCCTCCGTGTTACACGTGATGACAAAACACGTTAAAAAAAGTGAGATTTGTGCAGACACCGTGATCGGAACAACGAAGCATGTGTTCTCTCCATTAACGCAGTGTGTTTGGGGTTTAAATTCATCGCCTGGTTGTTAACAGAATTAACTGTGGTAAACACTTTGCCTTATGAGAGTGTGTTGCATATATGATGTTCACTCAAAAAGAATGTTTGTTTTTAAAAATGTAACGTATCTTTCCAACATTTTATACCAAAAATACAGGACAAAGTAGACAATACGATTCATGAAATTTCACTCACAATGATGTTTTTATTCTATATTAGTGTCATAAGTAGTCTTGTTTTTTGTTACCCCTCAGGACTCAGGGTTTCCTCCTGTGGGGGAGTTACGTGACCCTCGACGGATTTGGTCCAGACACACAGAATTGTCTCTTCCTTTACCCAAATTTAAGGTAGGTCATACCTCATGCTGCGTCCTCTTGGGATAAACCCTTTCCCCCGTAACTAATCACCAGATCATATTTTATAGCGTTACATCATGGTGTGTTTGTGGGTGAGAACACGCTCGGTCTGAGCCAACTTTAATTAGAAGATAAGAAAAGGCAGAACTTATAGTCAGTTGTCATGTTGCTTTGTGTCCGGTTTATTGTTTTAAGAGGACGTGCGAGTCCCTAATCGACCCTCCTCATTTCTAACCCCTCTCCTGACAGTTGGACGAGTACTACGTGGGTCCCATCCCGCTGAAGGAGGTAACGTTTGCTCGGCTGAACGACAACATCAAAGAGCCCTTCCTCTTAGACATGTGCACTAAATTCGGCGAGGTGGAGGAAATGGAGATCCTTTTCCACCCAAAGACACGCAAGCACCTGGGTTTGGCACGCGTCCTCTTCACCAGCACCAGAGGGGCCAAAGACACGGTCAAACACCTTCACAACACCTCCGTTATGGGCAACATTGTTCACGCACAGCTCGACATTAAAGGTGTGTGTTTGGTTTGGGTGAATGGGGGCAGTCTCTGTAGTTTCCGTATGAAACTAAAACCAGAGCAACTGAAGCAAAATGCAAATAAAAAAATTAAAAAAGACTGTTCTCTAAATCACTTCATGCCACTGCTGCTTTCTCCAGTCTGATTGGTCAGAAGGTGTGCATGAATTCTCTGCTGCTAGTAGCACAGCTGCACAGCACAGACCTCCCCTTTGATTATGTCACAGTTTCTATCATAATGGCTCTTGTATTACAAATAGATGTGTTCTAAAGCTAAGGAGATGTTTCTGGAAGGAGTCTCCAGTGTCCCTGACAGTCAGGTTTCAGTGTTTTAGAGCAGAAGAGTTTACACTTTGCTGTTTCTCTGTCACATGATGTAACAAGCTGCGTTTTTATCTTTAGTGTGAATAAACACACAGTTAGTCGTTTACATCACCCAATGGGTTAGTTTAGGCTGTGCTTACACTACTATAACTGTGGTGTGTGTGTGTGTGTAGGCCAACAAAGGATGAAGTATTATGACCTGATTGTCAGTGGATCATACACACCACAGACTGTCCCCACAGGTGGAAAAGCACTGAATGAGAAGTTTCAGCCACCTGCCCCAGCGCAGCCCGACACCGTGAGTCCTTGCCCTGCTCACTCCCACCTGTTAACTTTGTGTCCAAGTCAAACTGATTTTATTGAGTCTCTCTCTCTTGTGGTCTGTGTCTGTCTAGTCGTCTGATATCAGGCGAAAGCTCTCTTCCGATCAGATGCCGGTTCCTCCACTTGGCAGTGCCACTCCATGCTCGGTGGAGACCGGCTTTGGGGAGCAGCGTCTAGACACACCACCGTCCTCCCTTGGGGGGCCGTACACCCCGGGCTCCTCATGCTCCTCACAAGGTGGGGGAACTCCATACGCGTCACGTTCCGGAACCCCCTTTTCCCAGGATTCAGGATACTCTGGTGGCAGGTGGGTGCCATTACTTACATGACAATGCTGTTTTGTACAAGTCTTAAGCCTGCTGCTGGAGCAAAGTGCTCTAACTGAATTTCCTGTTTTTTAGGCACGGCGCTTACAGCGGCGGTCCTGTGGGAGGAGGTTTCCCAGCGCAGGACATGCTCCCGACCTCCTCCTGCTCATCGTCTGCCGTGTCGTCCTCGTCCGGGTTCAAGCCTCGCTATTATGACGAGCCTCACGGACCTCCTCCACAGGACCCCACTGGGTACCATCGTGGTCGACCTGGGTTCCCTCCTCCTCCTCCTCCTCCTCCTCCTCCTACAGGTTACCCTCCATATCACAATGCCGGTGCCACTGGGATGCACATGCCCCCTCACCCTTACATGCCCCCCTCGGGCTCCCTGTACGAGTCTCCACCGGTGGCCGAACGAGAGCGGGACAGAGAGAGAGAACGAGATCGGGGGCAGAGAGACCGAGTCAGGGAACGGGACAGAGACTCCGGGGGGCGCTATGGAACATCTAGACGCTCCTCTTACCACCACCAACAGGACGTCAATTCTTCGTCCAAGTCCTCCTACCATTCACACCACTCGCACAGGGAGGAGCGGGACGGCCGGGCGTTTCGCAGAGACAGTTCGGCCTCCAGGGAGCACGGAAGGCACCGGAACCACCATCACTCACACAACCACCACGGACGGAGGAGAGACAGCAGGGATCGTGACGAGGATTACACCAACAGCTCTGATCCACGCTACAGAGGCCATAGCAACTCCAGCCATCGTTCATCTAATAGCACGTCTCCTCTACCTGCTGCATCATACGGCGGATATAACCAGTCTAAAGAACCAAGCACCAACGACACGCCCTCTTCGTCCCGCTTGGAGCCTTCTCCGTCATTAAGGTCCGAGAGATCGAGTGGAAGTGGAGATAACGATTATCGCTCTCACCATGCGCCATTACACCCTCCTCCTCCACCACCACCACCACCTCTACCTCCTGCCTCTGTTATCGCGGCGGCGGTGGCTGAAACGCTGAGCTCGCTAGATTTCGGGCAGGAGAGCCCAGCACGTGAGGAACAGTGGAGCAAACTCAAACGGCGCCCCAGCACCCCACCGCAGCCCCCACGCACCCCTCCACCCTCCTCCCCACCACACGCCTCCTCCGTTCCTTCATCATCCACTTCACCGTCCTCCACCTCTCTGCCTCACCACCACCCTTCCTCAACTGCGCCACTCTCACCGCCCCACACACAACGAGACTCCTCCCCGGAGCCGGACTCCACTAATGAGAGCCTCCCGTTTGTTCAGCACTGTAGCAGTTTGGACTCACGCATTGAGATGCTGTTAAAAGAGCAAAAATCCAAGTTCTCCTTCCTCACGTCTGACGACGAGGACGAGGAAAAGACGGACGAAGGAGGCTTGAGGAAGGCAAAGGAAGAGGGCAGAGACAGAGACGCAGATGTAGGACAGCAGAGGAGAGTGGACAGGAGGAGCCGAGCAAGAAAACTGGCAGCCGCAGCACCACCACTAGGAGAGGGAGGAGGTGACGGGAAGAAAAGTCCTTCAGACACTAGCTCCTCTGTAGCCTACATCTCCACATCGGTGTCGGAGACATCACAGGGACAGCAGGTCCTCGTACAGGAAGAACACGCAACACCTGAGACACTGAAGGTTACAGGTGCACACACACCACCCACCTACAACGGAGAACGACAGGTGAGTGCAGTCTTACCTCCTAAACACATTGTCGAATCCTGGATTCTGATTGGTCAGAAGGTTTTACAAATAACAATCGGTTGTCTAAACTGTAGCCTCTACATTGCATTGTGGGATTGATCTATTTGTCATTCCTCATTTTTCTCCTGTTACAGCCGTCCCCTCATTCCTCTGGAGAGGACATGGAAATCTCGGACGAGGACGACGGCGGTGGCCGTAACTGTGGCATCGCTTCGCCCTGTTCCTCCCCCGCCCCGTCGTCCCAGTCCGCCCTGCCCTCTCAGAACGCCGACCCCTCGTCCGGTTCTCCACCGGACAGCACGCAGCACTTCGGCACCTCCGTGCCACTTCCTCACATGGCCTCCTATCCTCCCCACTTACCCCCTCCGCCCCCGCCCGGCTTTT
>JAOUQX010000019.1:15199704-15211188 GCA_028566295.1 Liobagrus marginatus | reverse complement strand
CCTCCCCTGCCTCACATGGAGCTCCACCCGGAGTACCCCATGCCCCCCCACCTGTATGACTACACTAACTCAGTGGAGCTGATGAGTCAGTATGCGGGCACGTCCTTCCAGATGCAGGCGCACATGCTTAGCCGTCTGCACCAGCTGAGAGAAAAGCATACGCCGGGCACAGAGTACCCGCCCTCTTACCACCTCCACTCTCTGCCCCCTCCTTCACACCCACACCACCCCTACATGGACCAAGATGCCGCCGCAGGGAACCACTACGACCAAGACCACCGCTACATGCCTCCTCACATGCCTACGTACCCGTACCCTGATCCTCACGCCGCCCAGCTTCCTTCTTACCACCCCCATGCCATGCCCCCACCCCCACACTCCCCATGGCCGCCACACGTCATGCCCCAACATCACCCCTCCCACTATCCGCCCCAGGCGTTCAGCGCCGTGCCGGGGGTCGACAGTGAGCAGTACCCAGTGCCTGTAATGGGTCAGAACCCACATGATTCCACGGTCCAGCTGGTTCTCGCCGCTCTCATCGAGGAGATGAAGAACATCATGCAGAGGGACCTGAACCGCAAGATGGTGGAGAATGTCGCCTTCGGAACCTTTGACGAGTGGTGGGAGCGCAAAGAGCAAAAGGCTAAGGTTAGACGTGTGTGTGTGTGTGTGTGTGTGTGTGTGTGTGTGTGTGTGTGTGTGTGTGATGGGTTTATAACATGCCACGCGCTGGGTCTCTACCTGTTTACTTGCTTGTTAGGCGCGGGCAATTTACATGCACTCCCTTTATGCAAAGTCAGACGTCAACTCAAGCCTTGGCTGTGTGTGTGTGCGTGCATACGTGCGCATGTGTGTTGGGGTTGAAGCTCTGCTGTTTTAATACACTAGGTCTGTGTACATTATTATACATTTCCGTTTGTTCGTCCTTATCTAAACGAATGCTTGTGCTCCCCATCAGCCGTTCCAGACCGTGATGAGGGCGGCGTCTGCGGTGCGCGAGGAGGAGAAGAAGGAAGAGAAGCCGAGTAGTCGCCCGCGTGAGCCGTTAATGTCTCTTGTTGATTGGGCAAAGAGCGGCGGCATGGAGGGCTTCTCTTTACGTGGCGCTCTGCGTCTGCCTTCGTTTAAGGTTACCTGCTCCAGCTCCTATACACAGACTGCTTTCTTACATTAAACACACATACACACTTTTTATGCGTTGGCTCTAGCCTAAGGCTCTGGGTCAGTGATCAAAAGGTCAAGGTTCAAGCCTCGCACCAGGCAGGCTGCCATCATTAGGTCCTTGAGAAAAAACTTATCCTCAGTTTCTCCAGGAGGCCGTAAGTTCTGACTGACCCTGCACTCTGACCCCAGCCTTCAAATTAATATGCTGGGATATGCAGAATAAAAACATTACACTTTGTGTGTGTGTGTGTGTGTGTGTGTGTGTGTGTGTGTGTGTGTGTGTGTGTGTGTGTGTGTGCGATTAATGAGATCTGAATTGGCATTGACAAAAGACGTTCTTTTTACAGGTAAAAAGGAAAGAGCCTCAGGAGTTAGCGGATGACGCGTCACTGAAACGAGTTAGGCCTTCCACTCCACCCGATGAGGAGGATGAAGGTGAGATAGGAAGACGGCAGTGAGACAGCCGAGTCATTCGCAGCCGTTCAGTCGCTCTCTCACACAACCTTATCATATTAATGTTAGAAATATGTAAAACAGTCTAAAGCAGCGACATTTACGTAAACAAATAGATCAACATCATAATCATGACCTCATAAACAGTGTGTTTGTGTGTGCTACCGAGTGCGTATGTTGTCATGTTTTAAATATCTTTGTGATGTGCGCGTGCTTGCAGACTCGTACCAGGGTAAAGCATCTGGCGGCGCGGGTCGACCCGAGGAGACGCGAGCAGCCGAGAGAGACGCAGTACAAAGGAGGAAAAGACCCAAGGCACGCAAACCTTATGACCTGGACAGTGAAGGAGAGGAGACGTCTGACGAATCATCTTCTGAAAAGGTAGCTGTGTGTGTGTGTGTGTGCATGCACGCACATGTCTGTGTCTGAAACATTTAAATAGTACTAGCAGTTATCCGAATTGTATCATGCAGTGATCGTATGTATGTGCTGTTTATTAATACAGACGTTTTAACCGTAAATATTTACCAGAGCCATAACGTGGACTCTGACCTTTGACCTTAATAAGCCGGGATATGCATAGAGAGTTTTGCTGAAGCACTAAGCACAATCCAGTTAATCTGTCATCAGCAACATGGAAAACTGAGTGCTGTAATACACTAAGGCCAAAGGTATGCTCCCTGGCCGTCATACTCGTGTGTGTGTGTGTGTGTGTGTGCCTGCGTGCGTGAGTGTGTGCTTTGTGCAAGTGTGTACTTGTGCTTGTTAAACATCCCTCCCTTACCTGATGTATTCCACTAGATGCAAATATTGTACAAGTGGAGGTTAATGAGTCTAGTTCCAGTTCATCCCAAAGGGTTTCTATAAGGCTGGGTCACAGTCACTGCTATGTGCAGGACACTTGCTGCTTTGTGTACAGGAGCATTGTCATGCTGGAATAGTGTAACTGTGCACACATTTCTGTACAATAGTGTGTTTTGGGAAGAACTACATACATCTGTGATGATTAGGGGGCACATAATTTAAACTTCCCCATACATCAACAAATGTCATTGCATGCAGTGAACTTAAGGTGGCAGCGCCGTTCAATGGGATGGAAGCTCAGACTGTTTAACTGATTCATTGTTTGAAAAACTTCATGTGCTGTTATGAAGCTGTAGACGCGCTATGAAGCTGTAGACGCGCTATAACGCTTTAGACGCGTTGTTAACGTTCTGTACCCATGTTATTAATATGTGCAGGAGGATGATGATGATGACAGTGAGAAAGGCGAGTCTGAGGGTAAGTCGGCTTCCTGTTTAACTTCCTGTTTATCTTATTCCCAGTTATGAACCGTGTTCATGTAAAATGTTTTTTATTTGTCCCCCAGACGAAGCCCTCAGTGCAGACAGCGATGACGAAAGCCTTTCATCATCCGAGAGCTTGTCCTCGTCTTCTTCCTCCTCCTTCTCGTCGTCTTCATCCTCAGATGAGGAGGAGCCAGAGCAGGCTGACGGGAGCGACGCGTTGGACATGATGGACGAGTGGACGATGGACAGCGTTGCCATGGAGAAGGAAAAGTGTGTAGTAGTTTCCCGTGTCCTCTCCTGATTGGCGCTGACGCTTCGGATTAACGGCGTTTGTTCTTGTGTTTGTTACAGGGAGACGACGCGTGTCGGACCGTCCGCAGCCGTCGCGGACATCAAACACGGTCAGTACTTGTTCGTAGTACTCGTAGAAACGTGTTCGTAGATTTATTACTACTGTGATTAGACATGAATTGTTGTGTAACTTTTCACCTGCAGAATAAACATTTAAAGTATATATTTTATTATACTCTGTGTTATGTGGTACTAGTGTGTTATGCTTTTATGTAACGAGTATTTACAATGAGCACTCATGAAGTCAGTTTAAACTCATTCATATTAAAAAAAATTGTGTAAATATGTTTAATGATATTGTATTCATTTTTAATTCATGTTGTGTTCACTGTAGGCTTTATGTAACATTATTTCCAGTTTGTTATTTAATATTAAATTGCTTACTAATTGTATTGCCGTAAATGATAATAATAATTTGCTCATTATTACTAAATAAGTTGTACAATTAAAATGACACATTTCTTTAATTTGCATCCACTGATGTTTTTTGTTTGTTTATTTATTTATATTAGAAGACAAGTTGATTCCCTGTGCATCTGCCCATCACCGTCCTCCATCTCCTCCTTGTCCTCGCTTGTCCTCTCCCATCCTGCCTCCTCTGAAGAAGCGCCGCAAGACCGTTTCCTTCTCCATGGAGGAGAACGAACACAAAGGCTCCATCCACATCCCTGCTGCTCCTCTCTCTCCTTCCTCCGCTGCATCTCCGCCCCTCCTGCTGTCTCCAATCAAATCACAACCACCAGATCAGCTCATTACATCATCGCCCACCGCAGTCATGCTGACCACACCCACTAAGCCGGCCCCAATGCTCCGGCCGTTTGCTTCCCGCCCCACCAAGACCACGCCTCCATCAGCATCCCCCACCTCGGTTCTCACGGTCCCTCCTCCTGTACGCGCCCTGCGTCCGGAGGAACCCAGGAAACGTTCTCCGTCCCCACAGACAGCTCCTGTCAAGTCTCCGTCCAGACGTGGCAAAGAATCCCCCAGAACCCCTCCCACTCCCATCTGTCTAACAGTCCAGAACCTTCCACTGGATCATGCCTCTCTAGTCCGGATGGCATACGAAGAGCCCGCCCCCATCCCACCTACGGCCAGTCAGAAGGGTCGTCCACGCGGCAGGCCTCGAACAGTCAGCTTGTCTGCTCCGTCCACCCCCTCGCTGCAGGAGGAGGATGAGCTTGATGAATATGATGAAGAAGAGCTTCTGGAGCAGAGACTGAAGCTCAGGGAGCAGCTTGGCGCGTCCAGTTTGCTCCAGCTGGCCGCCGCGTCCACCCCTGATCTCTCTGTGCTAGCCCACGTAGCCGCGGAGATGGACGCGGACGTCGACTCTGAGGAGACTGAGACATCAGACGAAGCCGAAGAGCACAAACTGGAGGATGCAGAAGAAGCACAGCGTTTCCCGTTAGATCTGTTTGGAAAACTCGTCCTCCAGGAGCACAACTACTCCAGATCCACAGCGTTCCTTGTTCCTCCTCTTTCTCCTGCATCATCAGCTGGACAGAAGAGGACAAAACCGGACGCCGCCTTGTTGGCCCCCAACGACTTCCATCATCACTGCGTCCAGGAGGCCCCGGAGGAGGTCATTGGAGATTCTCAGATAGACGCGCCCGAGCTCCACGGCATGCGGCTCATCGGGGACGAGGCAGGAGATTCAGCCCAGGTGCACGTGCTAAGCCCTGCCTCCAAACGCAGAGGTCTGCTCAAGAAGGATGAATCTGTGGAGAAAGGGAAGATTAGAAAGAGAACGCGGAAGGACAAAGAGAACGTGGAGCTGCAGCCTGCTAAGAAACAGAAGCAGGAACACGGCAGGAAGCAGAGGAAAGGGAAGGTAGAGGTGCGTCTGCTTTTTAACACCGCGTTTATGAAAGAGATCGTTAGTCAACCTGAACATCCGCTTCTGTACGTTTATTTCTCCATTCCAACATTTCAGCAGGTTCATTGCAACAAAGTGCAACATTTCCTTTCCCCATCGGTACAGAAAACACAACACGGCACTAAAACCTGCATTAAAGGGGCCACGATCTGGTTTTTACATTCAAAAACATTCAAATCAATAAGTACTAGTCTTATTATCTACCCTGGTTTTGAGAAACGCATTGACGACTGCTATGATTGGTTTAGGGTTAATTGTGTTATTTCCCTCCTGTGTCTTAAGTGAATCAGTGGGCAGCATTTTATTTTAGTACGATGACTTCATACATACATATACACACACACACACACACACACACACATTAATATATCCATCTGACACTCAGGCCTGTAGAAGGTCACTTCTCACTCCGTGATCCCTTTAAACAATCCAGCATAGTACAGCGACAAGCTTCTGTGTAGTTTTGATGTTACAAAGCAAACGGTTCAGAAAAGAGATTTGAAAAGAGACACGTTGCTGATGTTTTAGCACAGAAGGACGCCGCCTACTTAGGCCCCGCCTCTTGAAAATGAAATATGGTTGAATGATTGCAGCAGATTGTAACATCATTGATGACGAGCGTCGTAGCTGCATTGTGTAGCACTAATCCGACTCCGAGAATGTGTTCTGTAGCTGTTGTTGCTATGAGCTGATTGGTTCCGTATCTGCTCTCAGGGTCTCTCCCCGGAGGAGGACGTGGACGTGGAGAAGCTGGAGGCGATTAATCTGTCTAGCTCCAGCTCCGACTCGGCCGACTCCGACTTCGGTCCGGACGATCACCTCGGGTTCGAGCGTGAGGAGGTGAGGAAAAGCGAGCGTCTCTTCCTGCAGGAAGCCGGAGTCACGCCGTCCACCCAGAGGAAGGCCAGCTTGGCCCCGCCCCCTCTCCCAGCCCTGCCATGCTCATACAAGCATCGTAGCGAGTTTGAACAGATGACCATCCTGTACGACATCTGGAACACCGGGCTGGACCAGGAGGACATGCGGCTGCTGATGGTCACGTACGAGAAGCTTCTGCAGGACGACCACAACGCCGACTGGCTCAACGACACACACTGGGTTCCTCACACTAATATCCTTTCAACGTGCTTCTGTTAATCAACATGCTTTTGGCCTTAACACTTTAACTGTAATAGAATGAAAGATTCACATTATGCCTCACGCCTGTAAACTGTGGCCCTTGACCCCCGTTCGCACTCACTAACCTCCCAAGCACACGGCGCAAGAAGAAGGCGGCGAGTGGGCAGCTGAGGGAGCATGTGACCGGCTGCGCGCGCAGCGAGGGTTACTACGCCATCAGCCGCAAGGAGAAGGATGTGTACCTGGACCTGGACATCCCCGAAACCGCGCAGGAAGCCGCCGACTACGACAACGTGGTACGGAACCCGACGCGGCGTCTCCTCACACACCTTTCACGCCATTGTTAAACTAAAACAAAATTCTTAATTCGCTGAATTGTAAAGAGTTTTGATTCGATATTATCGTCGTCGTTTATTTATAAAATCTGTTTTTAATCGTACGTTCAGAGACTTTTAGCGCTGTCGCGTGTTTCGATTCAATTGAACTCGGACACTGTGCTGTCTGTCTGTCTCTCTTCCTGTCTCACTCTCACAGGGTTCGAACCGTGTGCTGTCGGAGCGACGCTCGGAGCAGAGGCGTCTCCTCAGCGCCATCGGGACGCCCGCGGTCATGGACTCGGACCTGCTCAAACTCAATCAGCTCAAGGTGAAGCATCACAACGTGACCTTTGCTCCTACTTAACACACACTCTGATTACGATCGCACTGTGGGCACGGAGCTCAACAATACCATACACACTCCTCCGTAATGCTGACAAATTAACCTGCAAACACAAAAACAAAAATCAATTCTGTCTCCATTAAATGATTCGGAAATAAACAACGAGCTGAAATGAACCGAGAGAATTCAAGCGACCGTTTGTAACATTTCAGAAACACGATGTAAACTCTGGATTCTTCGTTTTAGAAATCTGCTCTTTTTTAAAGGTGTTTTTATTTATTTTTTGATCCCTAAAAGTGTTTATTGTTATTGCGCCGTAAATGTTACACCCCAGTGCTTTAAACGAATGTCGGCCGTGACCCTTGTACAGATTTTACACTCCGTTCAGAGTTCAGGGGCATTGACTTTCCCCCCAGTTGTCCTGCTGCGTGTTTAAAGTGTAAAGATAATCTGAGCTGGGATGTGGAAAGATCAGTCAGAATGTGTTAATTCATTTTTGTTATCGGTTCCCGTTTCTGTAGCAGCAACTCGCTCACAGCGGGTGCAGGAATAACACGCATATTTTAATCGGGTTATTTTTATTTATATAAAGTCTCGGGTGTTTAAAAGAGAATAAAAGTTTATCATCTTGTCGTTTCTGTCTGCAGTTCCGAAAAAAGAAACTGCGCTTCGGACGCAGCCGCATCCACGAGTGGGGTCTGTTTGCCATGGAGCCGATCGCCGCTGACGAGATGGTCATCGAGTACGTGGGTCAGAACATCAGACAGGTAACTGTCCTGCAGGCCGAGGAACACAAACACCTGCATGTTAATAACATCAGCACACAGCGCCTTTTACTCTACTCATGTTATTTACTTTCATGTGCTGGGAGATCCTGTACCTGTGTACTTATATCACGTGTGTGTGTGTGTGTTTAAGATGGTGGCTGATAATCGTGAGAAGCGTTACGCTCAGGAAGGTATCGGTAGCAGCTACCTGTTCCGTGTCGATCACGACACCATCATCGACGCCACCAAGTGTGGAAACCTGGCTCGCTTCATTAACCACTGCTGCACTGTAAGCATACACACACGTACAAACACACAGTCTTACACACTCACACACACACACACACATTCACAAACACACACAAGCGTTAAATTGCTGGCCCCAGTGCTGTACAATGTTCCACTGAAAACATTACTAAACACTCGCTGAATGGTGACTGTGTGTCTGCTGGCTCGTTGCGACACACACATCTCATCTGATTAATGATCAGACTTGGGGACAGAAGATAAACATCTGGAGGTAACTCTCCTGCGTGTTTTAAAGAGGTGCCAGGGAGCGATGGAGGCCAAAACCAACCAGAGAGAGAGAAAGTGAGAGACAGAGAGAGAGAGAGAATAAGTGAGAGTGAGAGTTTCCTTTCGTTAACTGAGAGGAAAGTTAGCGTCGTTAACATTAGCCTTAGCGTTAGCCATTTGTAGCTACATTCCTTGATCTCAACTGTTCAGTCGCTAACGGGCGCAAGATCACGTTACATAACACGAGTTCTAGGCTGCCGAAATGCGATCATAAATCCGGCGCTAACCGTCAACCGCTAATGTTTTATAGCCGAACTGCTACGCTAAAGTGATCACCATCGAGTCGCAGAAGAAGATCGTCATTTACTCCAAGCAGCCGATCGCCGTGAACGAGGAGATCACCTACGACTACAAGTTCCCCATCGAGGAGAACAAAATCCCCTGTCTGTGTGGAACGGAGAACTGTAGAGGAACGCTGAACTGAAGCCCCGCCCCCACACCACCCCCCTCCCTTATCCACCACCGCAGGACCGATGCATGGCATTGTGGGTAACGTGTCTCAGGAGTTGGGTACGTTTCTGTTTCCTAAAGCTCACGATGCTGTGTCTCCATGGCAACGCAACAGATTTCTTTTCTCTTCCTAACAAAGATTTGTTTGTGAAATTTAATTTGGTATAAAAAAAACCCACAGGCCCTCGATCCCCTGTTCTCATAACCTGTGCAAAAATAACGGCACCCATACCAGGACAACGCAGTGCTACTTTCACACTTCCTGTCACAAGTGTTTTGTTCAGCCAGAAGATAAAGAAGTTCAAAAAACCTTCCACTGCTATTATTATTATTATTATTATTATTATTATTATTATTGGAGCGTTCCTGTAGCTACAGCGTAACATTGCGTCATTTGGTTGATCTATTTATAAATTGCAGTCACCGATTAGCATGTTCAGATCTGTACAGAAACCTTTTTTTAGAATGAATAATATCCTGTTCTTCTCATCGCCTCTGTTATGTTTGTACTTTACGTTGTTGCTCTGAATGTTGTTCAACGTTAACTGAAATTGTTAGCTAACGTTAGCTAGCAAATCGGCTTAAATACATTTAACTAGCTGTTTGTTTTTCGATAATAAATGCTAGCTAGCGCATAATCCTTAAATAATTAAACATACATTTGTTACTTTAACAAATTTAACTTTTTGTGTTAATGCAGTCTGACTTCATCACAAACAGAAAACGAATATTAGAGACTGATAATAATAATAATAATAATAATAACAATTGTAATAATAATTTGGTGGGGTTCTGGTTCATTGTTTTCCTTCATACCTGATTGATTTGATCAACTCCAGATTTTAGATGTTTTAACACTGAGTCGGACCTGCAGGTTTAAACTCCGCCCACTTAACCCCAACCCCCCTGCCCCTCAAACAGCGCTCAGCGACTTCTGCAAAAGGACACCGTGTAATTTTGTGTGTGTGTAAATATAAATATCAGTACAGATTCGTACCTAAAACAAAAAAGGGTCAAACTGAAAGTGTGTAAATATTGTAGAGGTGTTTGTTTCTCGTAGAAACGCACTGGTTCTGCTCTGTAAATATGTTCTTCCTTTTCCTACTCTCGCCATCGCCGCAGAAACCTGTACAGTCATCCACTTATTCCTTTTATTATTTTTATTTTGATGTATTTTAAATATTATTTGCAATATTTCTCTTGTATTAATGCGTTGGATCCTTTATTAATGGTGCATTAAACTATTTTTTAGAAAACAACTGAAACCCCGGTGTGTTTCTCTCCCTTTACTGTGTCTTAATTCATGATCCTGAAAAGCCTGTGATTGGTCAGCATGTTCTCTGGTCAAGGTGGGCGGGACTTGTGTAAGATCCATACCCACGCTCTAAACTGCATCCACGTCATAAACCTGAACCGCGCCCAAACCCGCACCATAAACCTGAACCGCGCCCAAACCCGCACCATAAACCTGAACCGCGCCCCAAACCGCACCCACACTTTATACCCCACCCAAAGCTTTGAAACCGAACTTGGACAAACACCTTCACACACACTTACTGTTCCTGCTTCCTCCAGTGTAGTGACAGCACAGCCCCTGACCGGTTCTGTGTTTCTCTTGTTCAGAACCTGTAGCCAGAACCCAGAGCTTAAAGACAAGTTCACACACTCTTAATGTAGAATTTTCAAAGTGTGTGATTGATCAGAATTCTATGTTCTCCAGGACACGCCCACAGATTATGTTCTGAGATCTGATCGATCGGCTACTGATAAAACACAAATAAAACTACCACGAATGAGTTGCAGCAAAAAAGTGAGTTTAAGATCTATTTATAACCCGGATTCACCGCACAGCTGAACTGTCAGATGCAGCTTCCTGTGTGTGTGTGTGTGTGTGTGTGATGGATATGCTCATGTGCAGAAACGATAAAGAGGAAGCAGAGGGTTTATGCAGAAATTTGAGCGCTGTGTCATTTTCTCGTGAAGGAGTGTGTGTGTATTAAGCAAAAGTTTCAGTTCAGAGCTGATTTGTGTAAAATCGCGTGTGTGTGTGTGTGTGGCAGCACACAGTGAGAACAGCTGAGTTTATATTTAGCTTGACTGCATTTCAGATTTTCAGCTGTGATCCTGATGATTCAGTTCAGTGAGTCGACTCATTCAGGTGAGTCATGTGATCTCTCAGCTTTATCTCAGTGCGACAAGAACGAGCCGCTCTGTGGTTTAAAAACTGCAGGATTGAGTCCTGGGCAGAATCCAGGCAAGTAGGAGCCAAAGGAAAGAGTCGACTCTTAACGGTGAGCCAAATGATTCATGTTGACTGAGTTGTTTTGGAATCATGTGTTTAAGTTTCACATTGTTTAATTCTGTACTAATGTCTAATGACTGAACTAACTTCTCTCCGCCATGTTTACCTGATTCAGTTAAAGCACTGATTTAACTCGCTGACTGAACCATCAGCTTTAATCGGATTCAATCAGACCTCAGTCAAAAGAGCCAATCAGCAGGTGAGTCTGGAATGATTGACGTTTGTTAATATTAACTGATGTTTTTGGAAGCCCCACCCCCTTTCTGCCATCACAGTGAGTGGCGGTTTGAGTGGGTTTAATGAAAGATTGTGTGTGTGTGTGTGCATTAGATTAGAGGCAAATCAGACATGATGAGGGATGTGTAGAAATAAAAAATGCAGCTGATTATTTGTGTGTTGGACAACCTCGTCCTTATCGACGGCCTTGAACCAGAGGATGAAGATCATGTGAACACACACACACACACACACACAGAG